>KE158995.1:86077-101746 GCA_000411055.1 Leavenworthia alabamica | reverse complement strand
CAAAAAAAAAAAAACCTCTCGAAACTATTAAAAAACTCCAAAATGTTCAGTTTAGTTTTGTTTTCAAAGCATCATTTGCAAATTGCAATATCTAATGAAACTGATAAACAAAGAACAGAAACTTATCTTTGGATTTTTCTCTTTCATATATCGAGAAGAAGCCTCTGAGGATCTTCAACAACATCTTTAATACGTCGCAAGAAATACACAGCTTCTCTTCCATCAATAAGCCTATGATCATATGTTAATGCCACATACATCATTGGCCTTGGTACTACACTTCCTCCTATAACCATTGGTCGTTGTACAATCGAATGCATTCCAAGAATAGCAGACTATACATATAAAAGGATTCTTATTTTACATTAGTATAGGAGAAAGGCCTCGTGAGGATAGGATCGAGTCAAACCTGAGGAGGGTTGATGATTGGAGTGCTTATGAGACTTCCATAAACACCACCATTTGATATTGTGAATGATCCACCTGCCATTTCGTCGATTGATATGGTTCCTTCATTAGCTTTCTTTGGTAGACCGTTTATAGTTTTCTCTATCTCAGCAAAGTTCATTGTGTCAGCATCTCTTATTACTGGAACCACAAGACCCTGAGATACAATACATAGAGAAGAGAGAGAGAAATTAATCAAATACTAACTCATGACACTCAAATGTTTGGATTTTGTTATCAAGAGAGTTGTGGAAACAAACCTTAGAGGTACCAACAGCGATACTGATATCTACATAGTCTCTGTAAATGATATCGTCTCCATCGATAACTGCATTTACTACTGGCTGGTGCTGGAGGGCACTGACTGCAGCCTGATACAACAGTTTAAAGAAGATTAGTTTATAAGTTTTGTTAAATAGATTAGGAAATTTTGAAGTTTTCAAACGTACTTTAATGAAACCTGACATAAGTCCCAACTTCACTCCATGCTTTTCGAAAAATGCATCCTTGTATTGAGATCGGAGCTTCATCAGATTAGTCCTAAGTGAGATAGGAAAATTTTGCCAGTGAACTAAGAGTTGGGTAATAAATATGTCACCACATGGGAGCTGTAACTCACATATCAACTTCATTGAAAGTTGTGAGCAATGCAAAGGTGTTTTGAGAGTCTTTCAACCTAGTAGCTACCCTTTTGCGAAGTCTTGTCATAGGAACCTATAATGTTGTTAGATGCCATATCATCGAATCATATAAACACATAACCTTTTCCTTTAATAAGGAAAGCAAATGAAACATTACTTAAGTAAAGATTAAATGACACAACTCCCATACCCGTCTTTCCCTATCCTTAGGAGGAAGCTGTGGTTCTTTAGCTGACTGTTTAGTTGGAGGTGGCGGTGAAGGTGCCTTGGGTTTCTCTGCAACTTTAGGACTTTCAACTTTGGCCTTCTCAGCAGGAGGAGAAGGCGTGGGAGCAGATTTATCGGCTATCTTTTCTGAGGGTGCAACATGAGACACAGCATCTGCAGACTTTGAAATAATAGCGACCTTGTTTCCCGGTTCTACAGTATCTCCTTCCTTCACTAGAAACTGCATAAAGGCAAAATAATTTGATATAAGAACACAGGAGAGGAACAATAAACGACACAAATACTTTACCTCTTGGATAACACCACTTGCTGGGCTAGCAATATCTATTGTCACCTATAACACATGTATGAATCAAACTCAAGTATCAGGAAAGCTACACTAGAAACCTAGCAAACAGCAATTGAAAAAAAGAAATACGGAGAGAATGAATTAAGTAATTGTTCGATACCTTGTCAGTTTCAATTTGTGCAATAGTCTCATCAGCCTCTACTCTATCACCAGGTTCTGCAATAACAACAGAAATATTTGATATATATATGAAACAGAAAGAGACAGGCAAGAAAATAATGCAAAAAAAAAACATACTCTTAAGAAAGTTAGCTAGGGTTCCATCAGTGATGGATTCACCCATGTGAGGTACAACAGCTTCCACGACATCCCCTTTAATCACACATACAAGAAAGTGTGTCATAAAAAGCCTAGAAATACAAGTTACCGAAAAAGTAAAGAGCAAAACCCAATTGAGTCATTGGTTCATAAGAATCTGAATGAGAAATGAAATGAATATTGTATATGAGCTAAGATACATCATCATCTTTCCCAAATATTTGTGGTGCACTTAGGGTCACTTGACTAAGCCTAGGTTCCAAAACATGGAAAACAACGGTAATAACTCAATAAAACAACATATTGAAATAAAGGAATCATACCACTATCAGCGGAAAAAGGCCTGACCCATCTTTGTAAGGATATGCCCTGGTAAACGCTGAGAACAGTCCTACACACATGAAAATAAAAAAAATCAACGAAAAATGTGTGTTTGAGGCTTATAGTCTGTACATGAACAAAGAAGACTAGAGCTTCCTAACCTTGAGCAGTCTGAACACCCTGAAAAAGGATGCAAATAAGAAAACAATTCTTTAAGTTTAAGAGCCTTAAATAGCCTAAAATTAACAAAAACAAGGTTGTAATAATAACCTAACCTGGACAAGAACGGTGATGGAAGCTACGAGCATGGTTTACACGAGGCACCAAAGTCTATACCAATTCAAATAAAAAAGGATCACAAATCCACAACTGATTAAGAAAAAACAGATTGAGTTGATGAAAAGAGAGGAATCAATTAAAATGTTCCCAAATCATATGAATAAATCGAACCTCAATTGCTGAAATAGAATGAAAGCTTTGAGCAGACGCTACAACAGGAGAAGATCGCAGCGATTTTCTCAATCCCTGAAAGAGAGAGAGACATCAAGTAAAATCAAAATAATCAAATCGGAAAAATCTTATAAAAAAAGTCAGCGAATCTAAAGACTAACCGAAGCAGAAGAGCTTCTTCTACTGGAAGCTCTCCTAATAACAGCACGCAACATGATCGCACCTAATCACCGCCATTAATAGATGACAGTGAGATACAATACTCGTAATCATAATCATAACACAAACGGAAAACGAAACAATAAAATAAATAAAATCATAATCATGTTTTATAGCTATCAATCGAACATTTCAAATTAAAATTAGCTCAGATTCGTAAAACCTTATGTTCAGGATTTTCAATAACAAGGATAAAACAAAATAAAAAAATTGAAATCTAACCAGAGAGCTAAGGAGAAACTTCAGCACCGAATGAGAAAGTTAGGGTTTGCAGAAATGATTGAAGGAGGCTGAGAAGAGGGGACAGGGAAAAAAAAGTATATGACCTTTCTAAGCTTTGAACAATTACAATAACATGACAAATTCTACTGATTTTACACGTGTCAAATTTCTTTCTATGAAAAGATATGATTTATGTATAGCTAATATAGTTATTACTTTTTCGATTATTCGATTATTACTTTTTCAGATCTTATATGAGAAGATATGATTTATGTATAGCTAATATAGTTAGGATCAGAGTTATCTATGAAGGTATCTATGATCAAATCCAAAAACTGGTAAATATCGAAGACGATCAATTTAGGGAATGTAAATAAATAATCAATTGTATAATCAAACACAAAATTTATTGGAAATTTAATGATTTGTTGAATAGTTTTCTCAAATTGTATTAAAGTTACAGACTAGGAAAACAATCTACAGTGAATAGATCATAACTCAATGAACAATTACATCGCTATATTCAACACAGCGTTGTTTCCACCATTGGATTCAATTATTGAATTAATTGTAGGGTTCAAATTCATCATCATCATCGATGTAACGGATCTAGACGCGGCTAATTTTTTCCTCTTGAGAGAATAAGGACCGTAGATCTTTCTCAACAGATATGGTACCTGATCCATCGTCAGATTTTGCGACGCCGTGACCTCAGCAACAGAGTTTTGAGAAGAGGAGAGCGGATCGATTGAATTTGAGAGAGAGAGATTGGTTGTAGATCTAGTGTTAATTCTTGAGTTACGGATCTGAGCAAGCGCGCCTGGTTTTAAGTAGCGGTGGAATCCATCGTTTCTTCTCATCGGAGATCTAGAGATGTCCTTCATGGTTTCGATTTTGGCTAAAAGCTTGGTTCCGTACGAAGAGATGGAATCTGAGGAACGAGAGAGATTGATGAAGATATGTGAAGGGGATCTAAGGATTTTGTAGTGCAATGAGAGTGGCGGGAAAATCGCGTTAGGCGGAAAAAGATAAGTGTTTCATTAGGGTTTTGATTATTGAAAAGGTGTCAATAGGCGGGAGTTTTATTTTGAGTGTCACGTGGTATTGATACGAATCTCCTCCAGGTCACGTGACTTTTCTCTCCCAAAATCGAGTTGGATCCAAACCAAACCAAACCAAACCGTAGCGAAATCAAAACAATACTACCAAACCAAAACTAATTAAATCAAATAATTTTCTTAAGGTTTTTGGTTTTAGTAAACCAGTGAGAGTATCATAATTTCCTTAAAAAATTTTAGTCAATTTAGTAAATATAATTTAATAATTTCTTAAAAAACAATTTAGAAAACTACACAATTAGTTCAATATTAATGAAATTTGACATAACCAATCTTAATCCAATCCAAACCGAACCAAAATTTGATACATACACTAGAAAATTTCAAGGAACATATACTAACAAAAAATATATATGTTTATTCATGTATGTATATAAATACAACTCTTGTACTAACCAGTACAAAACACATTGTAACAATTATAAAATTAAAGTATGAGATTTAACTTCTTAAGTATCAGCTCCAGTAGATGCATAAACAGAAGAAACACAAGGGAACCAGTACCTACGTTTACCATCTTTATGACCATCATCAATCATAGCAAGACCCTCCTGAAGAAAAAAAGAGTTCACAAATAACCATTACAACAACATGTATTGATTCAAGCATATGGAGAGCAAGAGACATACTTCTAATAGAGTTTCAAGTGCATCTATAACTCGACCCGATGTCCAAGAAAGTCTTCTTTGAACCTCTTCTACACTCACAAACCCTTGACTCTGAAATCCAAAAACTCATTAAGTATTAAGAGATGTTCTTGTTTCTTCTTCTTCTATATGTTTTATATTATTACCTGAGCTAACTCCAAGATTTGGTTATGGTCTTTGTTTAACTCAGTAGGAACTGACCGAACTAGCTTCTTCTTACCAATTGTAATAACCTCAAACCCATTACCCAAAACCTTGAGCTTGCTAATAGCTCTAAGACAATCATCTTCAGTCACAGCTTCACGATCTTTTTTTCTTCTTTGACGAAGATAGTTACATAACTCATGTAAACTAATTAAACCTCCATTAAGAGACCTTGTTAACATACAAACTTCAATGATCTGAACTCCTGTGAAAGAGAAGAGTTAACAACAAATTCGAAACAAGTTGTATCAAGAATGTATAAAACATACCTAACTCATAATAAAAATCACCAATTCCAAGTAACTCAGCCCAGAAACCTTTGTTTGAAGCTAAAGGATCTACTCCAACATTAGCACACATTTCATGAAATTGAGCCCTAAAGGCTGGATTTTTACGAATATCATTCTGCAATTTACACAACAAAAACTTTTTTTTTTTGTTACAATATGATTCAAGTTAAAATAAAACTTGAAATCAAAAATAGAACCTTGTGTTTACGAGCGAACTCTTCAAGCTGAGATTTGAAAGTAGAGAGTTGTTCCTTCATAAGATCAGTTCGTAGCTTTGCAACATTTTCTCCTAATAAGCGGTATTGATCCTGTAAGATAGATGATGATTAGAATCAGACGATTGAATGGGGAAATTATTAAGGAATTATAAAAGTCGGATTTCGAAGCTAAACCCTAGCAGCTGCTGCTTTTTGCAATCCTCCGATTCCTGGTCGTCGTCTCATCTTTTTTGATCTTCGGAATATGTCAGAGATTCATCGGAAAAATTTGACTTTGTTAAAACCTTTGTAAAGTTCGTTTAAATAAATTAATATAATATTATAATCAATAAAATCAGAGTGGCGCAGCGGAAGCGTGGTGGGCCCATAACCCACAGGTCCCAGGATCGAAACCTGGCTCTGATAATTTTTTTATTTTCATTTCTACGCGGGCCCAATTTTACAAATTGATATTTATTGGCCCAACTTATAGTATAACTGACTACATGCATTACTTTACTGGGCCGAACTAGACCCATTTGTATGGTGTTTCATTTTGGGTTTCAAAATACTGGAAATTGATATAAAAAAAATTAAAAAGATTAGCGAATATAATAAACAATAATACTGTACACTAATAAAATTAATATCTCATTTGATTTAAACTTCAGTTATTCATATTTGGTTTTAAGTAAGATTGACAAGAAAAAAAATGTTAATATTAAGTAGTAAGTACATAACAACGCTCCACTTCGTCTCTGATCTATATATGCTATTTTCAAAGTCTTTAAACCTAATGCCAAAAAAAAAAAGAAACAAAATCCAAAACTCCTAATCACATTTGATTCATGAGATTTTTACGGTTTTACGTAATTAATTTAAACAAGAAAATGTGTTATTTGCTTATCAATAATAAGAAACGAGAATCAATCACTATTATTTTATTTAACTAATAAAATTCACCAATTTTGTTTTGGTTTTTACTTTTTATTGATAAAAACCGAACCAAACAAAAAAACTTGAATTGATTATTCGATTATGTATTATCTAGTCACTTGAAATATAATTTAACCATAATATAAATTATCAATACATAAAAAAACAAAAAAAACTGTAAAATACATATATCATGCGAACTAATCAAAATATACATTCTGAATTATATTTTTCCGCGATGTGAAGTTCGCATATGATATACCAATGTATGTACATTGTGATTCGAAATTAGAAGCTGCTAAATTACCTAGTCTTTACGAGTTTAGCAACCACGCCCTGGTAAAAAGTAATATTTTGACTGGTTACAAAACTAAACGAGTAAGCTGCTTGTCTATAAAATTCTTAAAAAGTGAAAATTTTCAACTTTGACGTATTAATACAAATGGCCAGCAATGGGCATTCGGATCGGGTTGTTTGGTTTTCTTTGAAAACTGAACCGACCCACCACCGAACTGAACCGATCAACATTAAGAAAAGCAACCGGTTGACAGGTTTTGGTTGTAATTCAGAAATTGGTTCGGTTCAGTTCAGTTCTCGGATTCCAAACCAATCCAAACATTTTCTAATAGCTTAGTGAACCTTTTCTGTTGGATATCGAGGTCGATGGCATCATCTAAGAATCTTCATTGAACTCCATCTACGTTGCAACTCGAAGATGGTAAGACATGAAAACGAAGATGAAGATGGTAAGACATGAAAACGAAGATATGAAGATGAAGAGATAAAGCTCGGTGTAATCAGTTTCTAGAATTTTTAGTTCAGTAAATCGGTTTGATCGAATCAGTTTTGGTTTTAAATATTAAATATAGAACCAAGCCGATTAAATCTCATACCTAACAGAATAATCCGGAATTTATTTTGATTTAATACAGTAGAGATAATAATTTTCGAATAACCCGATATTCTAATTAATCCGACCTAATTAACCCGAAAAAACCGATCGCCTAGAACGACAAATGGCAGAAGAAAATACCAAAAACTAGAATAAAATTCGTATTCGTTTCGATTTCCGCAGAAACAAAATAAATCGAACTAGAAAATATTTTAAAAATTTCGAATATTCTTTTCGCTTTTAATAAAAATATCCGAATATTTTTTACAAATTAAATATTAAAATATATAAATAGAAACGTCTCTTGAAGGTGGAGCTGGAGGCTCTTCTTCTTCGCTCTCTCTCATCCTAAATTCTTTCATTTTTTTCTTCCTCCTAAACGTTTCCAAAGTCTTAATCAGATTCCTGCTTCGAGTTGCTTAATTCTTTTTCTGGGTTTTAAACAAAATTTCAATTTCAAATTCTTTCCAATTTTATCTCCCAATTCCTGAAAGATCAAATTTTGTTGCTTCATTGCTCTGATTTCTTAGGTATATATATATGTATTATCATCATCTTTTTCTTTAGCTATTCAAGCTTAAGTATTTTCAGTTTGATCGCTTATTCTCTGCTCTGGCTTTTGTAAAAATTTGCTTTTTGTTTTTGTTTCGTCGATTGTGTTTTCTTGATAGTGAAGAGTTTCAACATTATGAAGAAGAACAGTGAAGATTCTGATGGAGTTGTATTACGATCAGCTCGGAGTTCATTTCGTGCTTTATCCAATTGCCTTAGAGTCATTTCATCTGGTGCTTCTACCGTTGCTCGCTCCGCCGTATCTGCTGCTTCTTCTGCCGTTAACCACCACAGTGATTCTCTTCACGATCAGGTATTGTATTGATCATGTTGTTATGTAACAACAAGAATCATTTTGGCTTATGAATCTTTTTCTATGTTGATGGAAAGGTACTATGGGCTGGTTTTGATAAGCTACATAAAGAAGATGGTGATACTCGACGAGTACTTCTACTCACGTTTCTATCTGGATTTCAAGTTTGGGATGTTGAAGATACAGAGAATGTTCATGTTATAGTTTCTTCATATGATGGTCAAGCATCTTTTATGCAAATGCTACCAAATCCTATACAGTCTTTAGCTTTAGATGACAGGTTTTATAAAAGCCGTCCGCTTTTAGCTGTGTGTGGTGATAGTTCTTGGGAAGACTACTCGAGCAGTTCTGAGAATCCCGGAACTAAAACCGTATCTGATCCTACAAATGTATATGTTTACTCATTAAAGTCTCAGTCTTATGTGCAGACTTTGAAGTTTAGGTCCACTATCTATACTGTTAGGTGCAGTTCTCGGATTGTTGCTGTACTACAATCAGCTCAGGTTTGAATGTTAGATTATATTGTTTTCGGATTTGTCTGTTCTGAAACTAAAATTGTGTTACTTGTGTATTTGCAGATACATTGCTTTGATGCTACAACACTGGAAAAACATTACTTGATTGTTACTAACTATATAGCTTATGGTTCCTTGGGTGTTGGATATGGTCCTCTTGCTGTTGGTCCACGATGGATTGCTTATAGCGGAAGTTGTAGAGCTAACCAAAGTTCCGCAGTTTTCACTTCAGAACTTCTCTCACTGTCATCATCACCTGGTGTTGCACAGTTTGCAAGAGAATCAAGTAAACAGATCGCATCAGGGATCGTAAATCTTGGTGACAAAGGGTACAGATCATTGTCTACATACTGCTCAGAGGTCCTTCCCAATCCTTATATTCCTGGTTTGAAAGGTATTGGAGTTGCTAATGACAATATGCTAGATGCAGAGAGCATAGGAATGGTTATAATCGTAGATATCACAAGTAAAAGCGTTATAGCTCAGTTTAATGCACACAAGAGTCCAATTTCAGCTTTGTGCTTTGATCCAACCGGCACGCTTTTGGTGACTGCTTCGATTCAAGGGCACAATATTAACATCTTTAAAACAATGCCATCTACAAGTAGAGATGTGAATGCAACACCTTTTGTGCATCTGTTCAGGCTTCAACGTGGTTTCACTAATGCTGTAAGTAGAGAGAGACCTTCCTTCACTTATGCCATGTTGAATACTTTGATGCTTTCATCTAACTTTAATGCGGTTTTTGTTTAGGTGATTCAAGATATTAGTTTCAGCAATGATAGAAAGTTAGTGGTGGTTAGCTCTTCAAGAGGGACAAGTCATCTTTTTGAGATTAATCCTGAGAGAGAGGAGAGTTCTCAGGTTCCTCTATCAGCCATTAGTAGGATAAGAAGTGGAAACATGAGCGGATGGATTGGTGCAGCATCTGGTATAGTTGCAGGCTCTCATCCGGGTACAATCACATCAACTTTTTGTGCTTGCATTGCTAAGAACAATAGTAACTACTATGATCATATCTCCGAGAGGAATCTTCTTGTTTTTGCTCCTTCTGGATGTATGACACAGTATGCTATAAAGGAAGCTCCAGTTAGTATTGGTCATGAGAGTTCAGCGATGATGACGGGGTTTGATTTTGAGTCGAGTTCAGAGACTGAAGGAAAAGTAGAGGTAGTGGCAATACAAAGGTGGTCTATAGTCCAAAACCAATCTAGAATAGAGACAGAAGATCAGCATAGTGATGTGTATTATGGAGGTGGAACAACAAGAGAATCTAGAAGTAAAGTGTTTCCTGAAGTTGTTAGAAACCCGAGTTTTGTAGATACTTGGAGAGTTAATAAGAAAAGAACTAGTTGTGTGGAGGATAAGCATGAGTTGTATATATCTGAAGCAGAGTCGGAAATGAATCAGTTGGCTCAGTTACCATTATGGGCCAGAGGAAAGGTAATAAAGTTTCTTTTTTTAATGTGTTGTTTTGATGATGATGATGATGATGATATCTCATAGTATGTGTTATGGATTTATAAAACAGTATAAGTTTCAAGAAATGGTGTTGAATAGAGATGAAGTGAGTATTGGTAGTAGAGAAAGAGGAGAGATGAAGATGGAAGGAGTAGAAACTAGAACTATTGAAGCAAGAAGAAGAGATTTGGTTCCAGTTTGGGGTTATGTCCCATCTCCAAGAACACAACAAGTGACAAGAGAAGAGTGAGTTTTTTTCTATTTTTTTTTTCTTGTGACAGATTCTTGATGTTGATATTATTATGGCACAGGTCATCAGAGAATGTAGAAGAAGAAGATAAAGAGGTGGTGGATTAGAAGGTGTTGTTTGTTTTTTTTTTCTCATAACAAACTCAAAGCTGCAAAAATAGGAGGCCAAAAAAATAAATGTAGAAAATTTAATTGTACATGAAAGAAAAGGAAAAAATTGTATAGTTTTTTAGGAAAAAAATATATTTTAGGATGTAAATAATTGTATAGTTTTTTGTTTGGATCATTATTTGGACCACTGATTTTTTTTTTGTATGCAAATTTGAAAAAAAAAAGAGTTCCCACATAAATATAAATATGTTTTTACAAAAATGAAAATGTTGAATTAAGTCTTGTTTGGGTGTGGGCTAAATAGAACAACTTCAATAAAAAAGGGTCGCAATCTAAATTAATGAAGAAATTAGTACTCAAAAAGTAAATTTTGAAGTTGAAGCTCCAATGTCTTTGTTCAAAGACTTTATTTAGATGTAAAGTTATGTCTTGTAACCACCAAATAGCTACTTCTCATCTTCACTCTCAATTTTTTAAACATCTGTGTGTTTCATTGCCTTGACTTCTCTCCCTAGCTTCCCTCCTTCAACATAAAGCCAAATCTTAAATTAACATCACCTAACCAAACCGATCTATACCAAACATGTACCAAATAGAATCCGAGTTAACTAGTATCACTTAACCAAACCAATCTATACTAAAATGTTTTAAAGAAACCGGTTTACTAATCTAAGCATTGTGTATAGTCATGGGCATTCGGACGGACGGGTCGAATTAATATGTTTTGGATTGATGATCTTACACTATAATAAAATAATTTAATAGTTTCGATAGTTTTGAAATCCATTTAGATTGAATTTTTATATTTGAAAACCTAAATTTAACATCTAATTAATCGAAATCGTATCGAACATAATATATTATTATCGAGTAATTTAAAATTATGTCCGAAAATCTAAAACTTATTAGATTGACCTAAAATCAAACATAAAATTGTTATATATTAACTTAAATTTATATCCAAAATTTTTAAATTTAACCGATTAACTTAAAATAATTGATTAACCTAAAAATATATCAAAACTATAAATGTCTAAAATCCACTATCCCTAATAAATTTATTTCGAATTTTTTGGATATACGTTCGGATGCAGATAAAAATACAGATTTTTATTTGAATAAAAAATTTCGGATTAGATTCAATTTTTCTTGCTCGGATATGTTTTTTTGCCAGATTTATTACGGTATATACTGTCACAAGCTTGGGTAATCGATCAGAAACCGATTGATAAACCCAAACAGCATAACCGGGTTAAGCCAAAGCTTTTCATAAAAAAACCCTAACAAACATACACATCATTTTCCTCACATGAAACATCAGAGTAATGATCTGCCAATTAATAACCTAAACACAAAGCAAGGTTAGGTAAATGACATAGACCCTTTTACTAACCATACAATACATAACAACGTAAGATCCAGTTTCTCTCTTCGGACATCCAGACAAAACTATATTCAGACAAGAAGAGAACAGAGAGATGCAGTTACATATATCTCCGAGCTTGAGACATGTGACAGTGGTCACAGGGAAAGGATTGAGAGAGTTCATTAAAGTAAAGGTTGGTTCAAGAAGATTCTCGTATCAAATGATGTTTTATTCTTTACTCTTCTTTACTTTTCTTATCCGATTCGTCTTTGTTCTCTCCACCGTTGATTCTATCGACGGCGAGCCCTCTCCTTGTTCTTCTCTTGGTACGTTTCTTCTATACATCCATCATTTCTATATATTTTTCTTTAAATCCGTAAATTATGTAAAAAAATAATATAGTTCAATTTTTTTAATATTTATATATTTACTCATATGTTGAATTTTGTTTTTCGGTTCACATGTTGAAAAATAAAAATATATAATTGCAATATAGCTTTACAAAATACACATTTTACTTTTTTTTTTATGTATATATATGCATGCATAATTACGTCGAGCTGAGAAATAAATTTATTATTACGTTCATGTAAAAAAAGTAAAAAAAAAAACTATTCTAAACGAAGAAGTGGAATAATTTCTAAAAATTTAGGCCTAAAATTAAATAATCCAAAAATGGTTGGTTAGTTTCAGGTTGATTTTGTAGTATTATGGTCAAAATTAAAACAATAATTAAAAACATTTTAAGTGACCAAAAGTGGTAAATTAAAATTACTATAACCTCATTTTTTTTTTGGTAAATAATGTTAAGATACTATAACCTCATTTTTTACAGTTCATTTTAACATAAAACAAAAAAATTACCTTTCTACAGCTTGCTTGGGGAAGAGGCTAAAGCCAAAGCTTTTAGGAAGAAGGATTGATTCTTCTAGTGTAAGTCCACAACACATTTTATATTTACTGTGGTTAAATAGTAACATTTTGTTTTTGTTATTTTTAGAATGTTCCACAAGCTATGTTCCAAGTCTTAGAACAGCCTTTAAACTTACAAGAACTCAAAGGAAGATCAGATATACCTCAAACACTTGAAGACTTCATGTCTGAAGTCAAAAGAAGCAAATCAGACGCAAGAGAATTTGCTCAAAAGCTAAAAGAAATGTTGACATTGATGGAACAAAGAACAAGAACAGCTAAGATCCAAGAGTATTTATATAGACATGTTGCATCAAGTAGCATACCTAAACAACTTCATTGTTTAGCTCTTAAACTAGCCAATGAACATTCGATAAACGCAGCAGCGCGGCTCCAGCTTCCAGAAGCTGAGCTAGTCCCAACTTTAGTAGACAACAACTACTTTCATTTTGTCTTGGCTTCAGACAATATACTTGCAGCTTCAGTTGTGGCCAAGTCTTTGGTTCAAAACTCTTTAAGACCTCATAAGGTTGTTCTTCACATTATAACGGATCGGAAAACTTATTTCCCAATGCAAGCTTGGTTCTCATTGCATCCTTTATCTCCAGCAATAATTGAGGTTAAGGCATTGCATCATTTTGATTGGTTATCAAAAGGGAAAGTTCCGGTTTTAGAAGCTATGGAGAAAGATCAAAGAGTGAGGTCTCAATTCAGAGGTGGATCATCGGTTATTGTAGCTAATAACAATGAGAACCCGGTTGTTGTTGCTGCCAAGTTACAAGCTCTTAGCCCTAAATACAACTCATTGATGAATCATATCCGTATTCATCTACCAGAGGTAAGTTCTATAATTGATCATCTGTATTATAGAAGTTGTTCTCGCATTCATAAAAAAGTCTCTAATACTAATGAGGTAATAGAGGATAAAAAAGAAAAACTTAAGCATTACACTTATGTAATGTCTAAACCATCTTTGCTTCTTCTTTTTGTAGTTGTTTCCGAGTTTAAACAAGGTTGTGTTTCTAGACGATGACATTGTGATCCAAACTGATCTTTCACCTCTTTGGGACATTGACATGGATGGTAAAGTTAATGGAGCAGTGGAAACATGTAGAGGAAGAGACAAGTTTGTGATGTCAAAGAAGTTCAAGAGTTACCTCAACTTTTCAAACCCGATAATAGCTAAAAACTTCGATCCAGATGAATGTGCTTGGGCTTATGGGATGAATGTTTTCGACCTAACGGCTTGGAGAAGAACTAACATAAGCTCTACATACTATCATTGGCTTGACGAGGTAAATCAAAACAACTAACTTACCAACAATCACTATAAACCAACTCAATCAGTCCGTCTCTGGCCCATTATAGAATTGATATTTGACATGGATGCAAACAAAAAATATAAAATGGGCCTTCTAAGGCCCATAATACATCTAAGACGGGCCTTCATTTAACCATATTGTTGTATATATGTTGCAGAACTTAAAATCCGACCTGAGTTTGTGGCAGCTGGGGACTTTACCTCCTGGGTTGATAGCTTTCCATGGCCATGTTCAGACCATAGATCCATTCTGGCATATGCTTGGTCTTGGATACCAAGAAACCACAAGCTTTGCTGATGCTGAAAGTGCAGCTGTTGTTCATTTCAATGGAAGAGCTAAGCCTTGGCTTGATATAGCATTTCCTCATCTACGACCTCTCTGGTCTAAATATCTTGATCCTTCTGATAGGTTTATTAAGAGTTGTCACATTAGAGTATCATAAGAAATCAATTCCTCCTACATTGGCTAAAACACAAGAGAAGAGAGAATACAGAGATGAAAACATAAGAACTTATCTGCATTGGAGTTTTTTTTACTTCTTTGATCATGTTTTGTGGTCTCTTCAGTCTCTTCTGTTTCTAATTTTTTTGTATACTCATCCTTTGTATTAATGACAATATACCAAACTATACTTAAATTTACATGTGAATAGATAACACTGTCTGAAGCAATTGGAGTTTACAATATCATATCTCTTACTACTATAACATGGAAGCAAAACAATAAGACGAGTTTTGGATTCGGATTATGTAAATATTCTAATGAGTTATATTATTTAGGGATCGAATCAACATAAACCGATAGTTCAATTACATTAAGGATCGTAGAGATTTTATTGATAATGGAATATAAGTTTGTTTTGCAATTGAAAAAATGAATTTTAATTTTATATTATAGCATATTAGCATTGTTTAGATATATTATTTTAAAATACACAAATTACAAATGGGTGTGAAAGGAATAATCAAGATATGAAATAATTTTTGAATAAGTTATTCTTATTTATTTTTAATTAATTTATTATTTGTTTTCCTAAGATATTTGACTAATTGACTATTAAGAGATTGTACATGCATGCATATTTAAACTTAGAATAACATGATTTTATCGTTATTAAGGCTATAGTTTAATTTATTAATATAGATTTGTATGTATTAAGCTATAATTTTAGATATAACACGATATAAAAGTAGTATATATCAATAAAATAAGGGCAATTCCAATGTTTTTAAACCCGACCCGAATACTAATCCGGATGATCTTCTGGGTCACCAAATATAAAACAATAAATATATAATATATAACTGTATAAATATATGATAAATATATCTATAAATAGATTAATATTATATTTATTTATAATATGATAAAATATAAACATAATGAAATAACTTATTATATATTATAAAATATTTATAATAATTATAAATAAATCAAAACACAATAATA
>KE158995.1:70597-85814 GCA_000411055.1 Leavenworthia alabamica | reverse complement strand
AAATAAAAAAATTAATGTAATTTTGTTCAAAAAAACAACATTTGATGGTGCTAGGGAAATTTCTCATAAAATAATTTAAAATTGGTATATAATATTATTATTATTACAATTAAAACTAGAGAAATAATAATTACCACTTGAGAAGTAAAATTAAGAGAAACAAAATTATCCAAGATATTAATAACTCTGCTTAATTTTCGCGTATATTAGTTAAGGTGAAAAAAATGAATGAAGAATCCTCCGGAGAAAATTAGAATGAAGCTTGAGAGCTAATTTCTCCGTGAATTTTTCATTTCTACTTTTCTCGGGAAAAAAGTTTGAATTTTTTTTTATTTGGTCTCTCTGGTCAAATCGCATTAAGCTTTGTTCATATTGGATCTGCCTACATTCATTAATACCAACTCTTCCCTTTGTTTGATCTGGTGGCATTGTTAATATCGAATTCAGCTCCAATTTTTCCATCAGGGTTGTGTTCAAGTTTTGATATTTGATCAAATTATAGCAAGAAAGGGTTTTTAATCATCCATTGAAGAAGAGTCATAGCCTTTTGATTGTGTTTTGAATCATTAGAGTATCTGATGCAATGAGAAGCAATAGATATGCTTGTAATGATTCAAGGAGTAGTAATGTATGATCAAAACTGGAGTCGTTTAGTTTTGTGGTTGATTCTGTTTTCTGGGTTATTGGTTATAACTTTGGGAGAAGATTCAGAAAAAGATGAAGCTTTTATTAGTCAATTCATGGACCCATCAACAAGAGATGTCTATGAACAAATGGTAAAGACTGGTTTTTGCTTTTCAAGCTTTGTTTTGATTCTACTTTAAAATGTAGAAGAAGGAGATCATGTAGCATGTTTCTTGCTCAAAACTAGGTTTTAGAGATTGAGATTACATTTTTGGTTTTGATTCATGTTCTCTGAAATAATCTAGGTTTCTAAGAAAGAGGAGAATTAAGATCATTAGGCTTGTATCATGTCCTGTTATATAAAGTATATGATTATCTGATTTGTGGCTGTCATGTAATATACTTAACTCAAGCTTAAAAGACTAATATCGCAGTTTTGGTTTCGGTTTTAAGATAATCTCAGAACCCTTATGTTGTATGCTTCTTGCAAAGTTGTTTATCTCTTCTCTTTTGTGCAATATTTGACAGGTAGAAACATCATGGGCGCAACGTTGTTGGCAAGATTCAGATTGCGTTAATGAAGCTGTCACAGCATTCAATTTATGTTATCCAGTATCAGAAGATAATATGAAACTTTCTGATTTGAAGCATTCCGATCAGAATCAAATGCTTCTTGATTGTATCCAAGAACAAGTAAAGTTGAATGGTCACAACCTCAAGTATCTCAAGCTTGATACTCCATGGAGAAACCTAGCTACTAGACCTGACTTTTCCCCTGCCAGTAGTCAGCGCCCACCTACTCAATCTCGGCGAAAGTTATCGAGATCTCCTCCTCGTTCTGCTAGTGAAACAAGTCCTAAAAATTCAAGTTTTGGATTTGTTTTGCAAGCGAAAGCACAAGAAGATCATGAGAAAACAATCATCATTGCAGTTGCTGTAACTGCTGTTTCGACGTTTTTGTTAGCTGCATTGCTCTTCTTATGTTGCACTAAGGTTTGTGGAGGCAAGAAAAATGATGAAAGACCTCTTCTCAGTTTAAGCAGTAGCGATTACTCTGTTGGTAAATAATATCTTAATCTAACATGAAAATTTTCTTAAAGAGTATATAAAGATCAAAGAACTTGTTAATGTTTCCAGGTTCTTCAATCAACTATAGTGGTTCTATTAAAGGAGATAAGATGGGTCATCAATCTTATAACATGTACTCAAACCAAGCAAACATGTCTTTTGATAGAAGTAACTCTGACATGTCTGTTACATTAGAAGAAGTTATGGCACATGACACAATTCGTACTAATAGTATTACGAGTTACGGTTTGCCGCCATTGAAGCCTCCACCTGGAAGAACAGGCTCTTCTGTGCTTTCAGGGAAGTCTTTTTCAGGAAAAGTGGAGCCTCTTCCACCTGAACCACCTAAGGTTTTTAAGGTACCATCAAATAAAGCTTCTACTCCTCCATTACCAGTTCCACCACCACCAATGCCATCTTCTACTGGTCCACGTCCACCTCCTCCACCTAGTTCTGGTGGACCTAAGGCACCACCTCCTCCACCTAATGCTAGTGGGCCTAAGCCACCTCCTCCTCCTGGACTCAAAGGACCACGTCCACCTCCACCAATGAGTCTAGGCCCTAAAGCACCCAAATTGTCTTCTAAACCAGCAAGTTCATCAGAGGATGATGCTCCTAAAACAAAGCTTAAGCCATTTTTCTGGGATAAAGTGCAAGCAAACCCTGAACAAGCAATGGTTTGGAATGATATCAGATCAGGATCCTTCCAGTGAGTAAACTTGTTAGCTTTTATGTTTCCTCCAATGTTCTTAAACTAATCGAACTTATATATGATGTGTTCCAGGTTCAATGAAGAGATGATAGAGTCATTGTTTGGATATGCAACGGTAGACAAGAATAAACTGGAAAAGAAAGGGTCCTCTGGACAAGCTGCTGTGCCTCAGTTTATACAGATTCTTGAACCAAAGAAAGGACAAAATCTATCAATTCTTTTACGTGCTTTGAATGCGACAACTGAAGAAGTCTGTGATGCACTTCTTGAAGGTAAACATGTTTTATCGCGGCAACATTCTCCAATCTGTTTCCTAACATAATCTTCGTTGAATCAGGAAATGAGCTTCCTGTAGAGTTCATTCAGACTCTATTAAAGATGGCACCAACAACAGAAGAAGAACTAAAGCTTAGATTATACAGTGGTGAACTAGCTCAACTAGGAACCGCTGAACGATTCCTTAAAGCAGTAGTTGATATCCCTTTCGCATTCAAGCGTCTCGAGGCACTTCTATTTATGTGTACACTCCATGAAGAAATGGCCTTTGTTAAAGAATCATTTCAGACATTAGAGGTGTGTTTCCTAATACTTAACAAAAGCTTTATTTCCCACTTCTTAAATACATAATATCTTCTTTGGTGTTATATGAAAGGTTGCTTGTAAAGAACTTAAGGGAAGTCGCCTGTTCTTGAAGCTCTTAGAGGCAGTTCTTAAAACCGGAAACCGAATGAACGATGGTACATTTAGGGGTGGTGCTCAAGCTTTTAAGCTAGACACTCTTTTAAAGTTAGCTGATGTGAAGGGAACTGATGGGAAAACAACACTTCTCCATTTTGTTGTTCAAGAGATTATTAGATCTGAAGGTATAAGAGCAGCTCGTACTATTAGAGAAAGCCAAAGCTTCTCAAGTGTTAAAACAGAGGATTTTATGGTTGAGGAAACATCTGAAGAGAACGAAGAGAATTACCGCAATCTTGGACTACAGAAAGTTTCAGGATTAAGTAATGAACTTGAACATGTTAAGAAATCTGCAAACATAGATGCTGATGGTTTAACAGGAACTGTACTTAAAATGGGTCATTCTTTATCGAAAGCTCGAGACTTTGTTAACGCAGAGATGAATAGTTCAGGTGAAGAAAGCGGGTTTCGTGAAGCACTTGAAGATTTTATTCAAAATGCTGAAGGAAGTATTATGTCAGTGTTAGCTGAAGAGAGGAGAATAATGAGTTTAGTGAAGAGTACAGGAGACTACTTCCATGGCAAAGCTGGTAAAGATGAAGGGTTACGTTTGTTTGTGATTGTTCGCGATTTCTTGATAATCTTAGATAAGTCTTGTAAAGAAGTTAGAGAAGCAGGAGGAAAACCTATGAAGATGGCTAGAAAACAAGCTTCAACTGCTTCAACTGTTTCTGAAACTCCAAGGCAACCACCTTCAGTAGATCCTAAACAGAAACTGTTTCCAGCTATTGCAGACAGACGTATTGATCAGTCTAGTTCAGATTCAGACTAAAGGGATCATTACTTCTGTTAGTAGTTAGGACATAAATCCTTTGTTGTTTTGCTGATAGCTTCTGATGATCGAGTGCAGTGGCAGCTAGTGAGGCATCTTTTGTTGGTCATAGAAGTGTAATTTCTTTGTATTAATATTATTATTATTATTATTTACAAAAAAATTGCAATCATTCACTTGACCATGTAAACCGGTCTAGATAACATCTATCGTGTATCCATAATCAACTAAAACGGTGACGTTTAAGTCATTATACTTAACCATGTAAGCCAAATCGTAATCTCTTACTTTAACGCTAAATAGTAAATACTGTCTTTTTGGTTATTACACAAACATATCATTTTTCTGAAGTATTCAATGTAATGACAAAGATATGGAGAAACAGATCCATCATAGAAGAAGAAAACAATGATATAAAGATTCATAAGAATTGAAACAAAGTTGTATCTCTAGCGATTACCATATGGAGAATATGGAGGACGAGACATGTTGTTCTGAGGTTGATACGATTGAGATTGCTCTCTTGGTCTTGCATACTCTGCGAATATGACCCAACCATCAAGAAACTACATAGAGAAGATCATTAGTCAGTGTAATCTCTTAATAGATTATGATTTAGTAATAGAGAAACGGAGATTAGAGTGATCGAATAGAGTACCTTTCCATCCATACCAGCAATGCCTTTAGCAGAATCTTCTAAAGTGGCATATCTAACAAATCCAAACCCTTTAGAATATCCAGATACTCTATCTGTTACAACCTTAGCTAAAAAACCAATAGTTACATGTTAGAGTTTGAGCTTGACTAGTTTCCATGTCGCATAACGAGGTCATAGTAAGGAAACATATATATACCATCAGTAACTTCACCAAACTGAGCAAACGCTGTTCTAAGTCCTTCAGAAGTAGTACGTTTACTAAGCCCTGAGAATCAGGAGGCAGGCATAAAGATAAGTGCTTTAGATAAGCTGGTGTTTAGAAACTAATAAAACAGTATTAGAGCAGGTCTTGGATCTACATAGAGATAGTAATAATCAGACATTGTATAAGTTATTACAATGTTAAGCTGTTTCTTTAAATCCAATTGATACTAGAGCACATTTGAGCTTATATATGTAATGTAGCAGAAACATTAGAACATATCTGAGCTCAAAAGAAAGGATCTTTAACACACAAAAAGAGAGGATTGAAAATAAACTACAAAACCCAGAATTGAGATAAGAGTAATATTACCGGAGACGAAAAGATTGGTGCTAGGATCAGCCTGAGGACGAGCTGAAGTTTGAGCTTCAGCTTGTGGAGATAAAAAAGAGAACTTTGAAGCATTTGAACAGAACATACGTCTTAAACCAACCGGAGAATTAGCTACTTCCGTCATAGCTCTAGATATCGCCGGAAGTCTCATAGCCATCGCCATTGATTCAATGTAATTAAAAAAAGGTTTTGCCTTTGAAATGCTAAAACCCTAAACAGATAAATCGATTTGGGTTTATGAGAAAAATGAGGGAAAAAACCTAAACACATAGACATAACAGTAAATGACGAATATACCCTTCAATGTTAAGAGTACACCACTCATTGTCAATTTCTCGTTTTCATTGGATGTATCATGATCATGTTTAAGTACAAAACAGAACATAAAGTGATAATACATTTAAGTAAAGGATCCTTTTATTTATATCTAATACGATAGGATCCAAGACCATTCCAAACAACAACATAAGTTTAAACGATAACAAAGCAAATCAAAGAGTATCACATTACATAGCTATATATAGGCGAATTAACGAACCAAAGAGTGATCTTAACCACGTTTCAACACTACCATGAAGATGACGACTACAGCTAATCCAAACAGAGAACGAGGATCATTGAAAAACGTTGGTTTCTTATCTTTTCCATCTTCTGTAACTGATCCTAACCCAAACAAGTCTCCAAAGTAAGACGATACGTTTTCAATCAATCTAACAGCTTTTAGCTTCATGTCTTGCAAAATCTCTAAGAGATTCATTGGCATAGCTTCTTCTTCCATGGCTTCAAACTCAGTTGTGCTTGAATGTTTAGATTGGTCATCGTTGTCTGATTCAACCTGATATGAACCAGCTGAACAAATTGAAAAAGTTTACACTAAGTTTAAGCTACTTCATAATGGTTAAGACATTAAAGTATTATAAGTCATGAGTGAAGTTATCTTTATTCTTTACCACTTGTGTTGGTCTGGAGAAATTTCATGAGATCTTTGTTTTCCATTACAGCATCCCATACTTTTGGGTCAGATGCAATAGAAGCAACAACTGTCTGAAAATAAATACAAACAATTAAACTACTCTTAAAACTTGTCTAGCAGCAGAGCTTATGCAGCTAATACTTAAGATCATTTCTATTTATTTGCTATTATACGAAGCAATATATATATAACCTGTGCAGCTGTGTTTTCACTGAGAAAAGCAAAAGCTTGAAGAGCAACATGTGGAACAGCTGATTCAATAGCTATGTTCTCAGAAGATTGAAAATTTGAGAGCAATTTGGAAACAGAACCAACTCCTTCATTTGACTCTTCCATTGTAGAAGACGACTTTGGAGATGATGATGAGTTATACTTATACACCCTATCAAATTCTCTAATCTAATTAGATCAAACCTACAGCTAAGATTTCAGAGATAAGAAGCTAAAATTAAACTTACGAATCAATAGCTTCTTTGAGATCTTCAGTAGCTTCCTTAGCCTCTTGAAGAGTAGGTGGTTGTTTGCTGAAAACAACTCTAGGAATTGACTCTTCTTCAACACCTGCAAATTCCCAATCGTCCCAAACCGGTTTCTGAATCATCATCGGCTCTTCTTCGACGGAATGATTAACCGGCGATGAAATCGAAGCTGAAACCGGTTTAGTTACAGCGGCGGAGGCGGTTTTTACATTAAATTGCTCAGTTGCTGGATGAAATCCGAATCCTCCTCTGAATCCTCCTTTGCTGACACCGATTCCAGCCAATTTCGCTGCCGTCGTCATCACTTTTCCTCCTCCCATGGATTTTGTTGTTCGTTGATCCTCGCGATTTCAGAGATTTGGGGAAAAATTGAATTGTTGTGATGTCGATGAATTTTGATTATCTTAACAAAGAATATGCCTTATCCATGACGTTAAATGACGTAAGCAAGAAATGACCGATATTTTTGTAATTAATTATATTTTAAGCTATATCTATATAATATAATAAATATATTTGTTTAAATTAAATGACGTCAGCAAAAAATGACCGAAATTTCTTTGATTATATTATATGGTCACTTGAATTCGCTAATATAAAACATAATATGAAATTATATTTTGTTTTTTTAATTCCACGTCACTCAATATCTCCAATCTAAACGTACTTCGCCAGGGCCCACAAAATGCTGACTAGGCTTCTTAAACGAGACCATATGGCTCTTCACCATAAACGCAGTGACTCGCTTCGAAACTCTAATCTCCTCCATCCTCAGCTCCTGTAACCGTCGCACGTACTCCGGTACGTGCACTAGGTCCCACACCACCCCAACTCCGCCAGGTTTCAGCACCCTCACTACTTCTCCGAGTACTC
Organism: Leavenworthia alabamica; assembly: GCA_000411055.1. Taxonomy (NCBI): domain Eukaryota; kingdom Viridiplantae; phylum Streptophyta; class Magnoliopsida; order Brassicales; family Brassicaceae; genus Leavenworthia; species Leavenworthia alabamica. Next base: position 78,322 of record KE158995.1, on the reverse strand, counting down.
TGGTCCGCTCCGCTGCCGCTTCTACCGTCTTCTGACCGTATTCTTTCCCGACGGTGTGCAGGAACACGGCGGAGACAACCACGTCGAAGTAGTTATCACTAAACGGAAGACGTCTCACGTCGCCTTCACGACAAGTCACGTACTCTTGGACTCCTATTACATATTGGATTATATCAATGACATGAATAAAATAATAATATTGTTGGTCAACGAAAAAAAGTAAAAGACGAATAAAAAAAGTCAACAAAAAATCTCACGTACCTTCGATATGAGCCGTACGAAGAGTAGAGAGAGTAGTGCTTATAGATCGATCCAACCCAACGACCCGACCCGAACTCCCAGTTTTTTTCATCTGCATCGCCACCGTATTAAGCAAAATCCCTCGACCACATCCTAAATCAAGCACCGTCTTCACACACGACCAATCTCCCACAGATCCAACCATCCTCTGCGCCATCTCATACCGAAGCGGCACAGCAGAGTAAACAAAATTCGCGGCGGCGAAAAACAAACACACTCCAGAAAGTGCCGTTACAGCTCCGAAAAATCCGGCTGAGAATCTAGCAGCGGCGGCGCTGGAGAAGAGAAACAACTCAAGGAAAACACAGATCGGGTTAAAGTAAATGAAAAAAACGATGGAGAGTAGAGAGAAAGCAATCGCATGAAGAAGAAGGAAGAAGATAGTGTGTTTTTGCTCAATCCCGTAAATCGCATAGATCTGAGCCCAATCTCTTGTCCCACTCGTCTTCCCCATCATCAATCAAAGCTTCTTCTTCTCTATAAATCTCAAATTTCTCCGATCAAAGCGACGGTTACATAAAAATCAGAGTGAAGCTTTATAAAATATATATATAAACAGAGACATGTATATATAATGATTAATAGTGTTTTTATAACTGTCACAGTGTCANTATATATATATATATATATATATATATGTGTATGTATGCATTTGTTTGTAGTCAAAGAAAAGGTAATTTTGAATGTGTAACCGTTTCTAATTTATTTATTTATTTATTTATTATTAATATCATTAATGGTATTTTATCTAAATTTAGGTTGTTTGTTTGGTGAGTGACCACTCTTTCATACTTTTTTTAATTATTATTTTTATTACTTTATAAAACTTTATAAAAAGAAGAAATAAAATTGTAAATTATTAAATAAAAGTGTGAATTTTGAGTTTTGTTTTTTGTTGTTTGTTGTTTTGTCGTTTTAAAAAGATTCAAATTAGTTTGGTTCCTTTAAAAAAGATTTTTTAAAAAACTAAATAATATAATTCATAATTTCAATAATAATTCTCATTTATTTTTAATCATTGAAATATACATATTTATTGTTTACGCGTTGGTTATTGACTTTATTCAGACTACAAACTTATTATGTTTGATTACTCCATTTATAATTTATATTTTAACATTCAAAATATAATAGGAATTTATTATAAAATATATATATACTATTACATAAGATAAAAAGATTAAAAAAAAAGTTTATTAGAGATTAGAGATCGTGAAAAAATAGATGAGATAATTTAGGAAGTGGAAGAGAAGAGATAATTGAAAAAAAAATATTAACAAAAATTTTACTTTTTTTTTTGTAACTGAATTTTATAAATAAATTATTGTAAATAATACTAAAATATATCTTAAAAATTTGTGGAATTAACACATCATCAAAAGCTGATGTATCAACACGAGAATGAGGCATTTTTTGTTAAATTTACTGCTGCTTTAGTATAATTATATTTGAAATACTTTTTTAAAGTATATAAAAAAAATCAATAATCTAATGAATTTAGATAATATTGAAAAAAAAAATCAGGATCATTTAATTATGAATTTGGTTAAACATGTGATTAGAATACTCAATTTATACTTTTAAAATGTTTTCTGGATACTTTAGATCTTAACATTATTATGTCATAAAGTAAATTAATATTATATTAATCTAGCTAGGTGCACAATACATATACCTAAACATCATTATAAAACCTTGAAATGTCACATATGTTCATTTATGTGATTTAACTTTTATGAACTTTCATGTCCATAATATTAAAAAAAAAATTTTATCCTTTATTAGAAAGGAAAGAAAAGAGAGTTGAATTTTGTAGTGCTAGTGAATGAATTAGGCACATGCTAAGGTCTTTCAAATATGTAGGAATCTGACTCCAACCCTTTGCTTAGGTCCATGGAAATTATTATCATTTTCTAATTTTCAAAATATAATAAAAATAAGTAGCAAAAAACTGTTCATATGAAAATATTACTATCATATAGCTAATATTTTAAATTGTATTTATGCATTATTAATTTACAAATGTTCAAAAACTTAAAAAAATAGATTTACAAAAAAAATATTAATTCACAAGAAATAGATGTTTATCAACTAACCATTTATGAATCATTATTAATCTTTTGGTTCAAATTCAATGAATAGAACTAAAAGAAAAAAATATGTAGTAGATATGTTCCATTTTGTCAAAACTATATCGGGTTGGCCTAATAAAAACAATTTCAAGGCCCAAAAACGGATCATTACCATATAATCTTCTCATATAAAACAAACATGACCACAACAAGCTATGATTGCTCGGTCTAGACCTTCCAAGTAATGTGGAAGCAATCTTAGCCTATTGGTTAAAGGTTTATATCTTCTACACCAGATGTAGAGTTCGATTCTCAGATATTGCCAAAAAATTTCAATGAGTTGTAGGGTGCTAAGGAATATCGTTTGTTTTGCGTCTATGATTGTGTTGTATGTGCCTACGCCACCATCTCTGATCTCTTCTTCTGGCTTACTCACCAGTCACCACCCATGTCAAATCGATATGTGATCAAGTCATTGGACTTCTTTAAGCTTTATGCTTCACAGCCTCTACGAACGTGCTCTCTGAGGCTTTTTACTGCTTCTTTTATTCAAGCTTACGTGGCGCTGAGTCCAAGCCATCATGTTTCTCTAATTCAAGCCTATATGCTTCTAAATCCAAACCAACGAGCTTCTCCGTATACTACAAGTAAAATTCTTCTTTATGCATGTGTCTACATTGAACTATGAAACCATAGTATAATGCATCATTTGTTTATTAGAATCTCGTTTTAATGTTTTGAAGAATGAAAAAACTAAAATGCGGTGAGTGTGCATCGAACACGCGATCTTCAGATCTTCAGTCTGACGCTCTCCCAACTGAGCTATCCCCGCTTTTGATAATATTTTGTAAGCATATACTTTACACAAAATTCAGAAAAATTATTGTATGTCATTCTAATCTGTAGTCTCAGAAGCTATTGTTGTATGCCATTATTCTTCTTTAAGCCATAGTTTATATATATGATTCTTTCTCAATAAGTACAATCCAAAGTTGCTTATTCAATCTCTGACTGTGATTCACAAAAAATGAAAGTTTTAAATCATTGGAGAATAGAGAAGTCTTGAAGCTGTCTTCACCACTAACCACTGGCATTGCTACTCAGTCTAAGATGGATTTTTGAAAATCTGATTTATATGTTCGTCCCAAGATTCCATCTACCTTAGGTGATAGGTTGAAGAATCTAAACTGAAGCTCAAGACTAAGATGTGCTAAACATCTTGCGCATATCCGGATCCGTTTTGATACTGGATCTGTTTAGAAATCCGAGGTCAGATATCAGGATCTGTAGCCGGATATCCATATCTATTTAAAAAAAATAAAAAAAAATAAACAGATATCCAGATCCGGATCTCATTTTCATAATTTATATGGATCCAAATCTTAAAAACAATCGTATATCCGGATCCATAACATGACTACTTTAAGTCGCCACTTCATGGATAAAGAAGAGAGAAGAAACAATTTTTTATCTAAGCGATAAATGCAACATAAAGAGGATATGATAAAAATGATTACCCTCGTTTCACAGGACAAATAAAATGAAAAAAAAAACAAATTGCGGTGAGCGTGGATCGAACACGCGACCTTCAGATCTTCAGTCTGACGCTCTCCCAACTGAGCTATCCCCGCTATTATTATATATTGCTATATATAGAAAGAAAAACTAAAGCAATAGAAACCAAAAGCATATAAAAATAAAAGTCTTTCAATAAGCTACCAAAAACACTATTGATACTCGTTGGGTCGGAGCATATCGTGCGAACATGATTTAATCTTCAGTGAATAATAAATACATCGGCCAATCTTCTGGATTTAATAAAATTTCTAGTAAGTCGGAGCTGTCTGTATAGATGAATCTTTAGCGGACCAGATTAAGAGAAGGAGATCTCCGACCACCATGATCGACAGTAGAGGAGTTGTGTGGTGGTGTTCAGGAAAAATACGAAAGAAAACAAAAGGGAAAGCTAAGGGCTCGAGAAAAAGAAAACTGATTTTTTTTGTCTGTAAATGTAGGCCACAACGGGTCGGCCCACTTAGCCCATTTCCTTCTTTATGGAGGTACCATGAATTGATTCTGGGTGAGGTGAGATGATAGTAGAGGTGGTGGTTGGAGAGACCACTAGACCACTTGCTCATCTCAAAAGGAAACTGATTTTATTACTGGAAGCAGGTTATTAAGCAGGTTATTCATAATGTAAACCTTAATTCAACCACAAATTAACTTGGTTTTGCAATTCTATTTTCTATGTATGATTGGATTCAAAATGTATCAATATAATCAATAATGTGCTAATCTCAAAACTTATGTTATTATTCTATAGATTTAAAAATGATATAAATCATACTAAATCACAACAACAATATTTTTTCTCACTAGGGGGATTTCCTATATGAACACAAGAACCATCTCCGAAAGTATTTTTCTCACAATAATCATCACACTCTTTATTGCCAAATTTAGGAGTGCAAGGACCGAAGCAAAAATCTTGCGGATGCTCGTCCAATCCGAAATTACCTAACAGAAAAATCCAGTTCAATTTATTAATTAAACGTATACACACAAAAATAATTAAAACTACTCATGATATAAAAAACCAGATTTTTTACATTAATAAAATTAAAATATATGTGTTTAAAAAGATAAATTCTGGTGAGTTGAAGAGTTAATGCTGAAATTTTAGAATCCAAACTTCTATACAGAAAAAATATTCAAAATAACTAGAAAATTAAATATAAAGAAATAAATACCATAGACAAGATCTTCTGTTTGACAATGAACTGAAGAAACCGCGATGAAAACAGTGAAAATGAATACAACCAACATTTCCGAGGAAATCATTATACAATTCAATATCTTACACAATTTCAAATGATTTAACTAAATAATTTATTTGTATTATTTATCAATTTCAGGCATGTATAAAGATGTATTTATAATACACGAAAATGGTTATTGGTCATTACTTATATTCCTAACCATCAATTTGGTATTTAACTTTTTGCCATACATAGTAAGACCAGTTGACCATTTACCTTGACTATTTACCTTGACTATTTACCTTGACTCTTTACCTTGACTATTTACCTCTCTAGCAATTGACTAACATACATGTTGACCAAAAAATAACCATAACATATGTTGACCAAGAATAACCATAATACAAATAAATAAATGGTCAAAGCTGCATTCAATTTCTAAGTACTATATTATTGATACAAAGATGCTTTTTAATTATAGTAATAATAATTACTTAATTTGACAAAATTACATTAACAACATATAGTGAACCTGTAACTTTTAGAAATATTTGAGCATGATACAAGATTATATACAAATACTGATTATATCTACTACATAATTATTTTTTAGATTGATGTGTTATATTACAAAGAATGCCACAGCATTTTTATAATACTTAGCATAAATAATTTAGTATAAAAAAGGAATCATTGTAAAAGCAAAACATCTTGTTTTTGGCATTGTATGAATGTCGGAAGCTACACATGTGAATTTTTCATTCATGCGTAAGTGAGATCAATGCACAAAAAAGATCATGTGATGATTTGTCAAGACAGATAAACAGTTTTTGGAGTATCAGAAAATAATGCAACGACTCTCGGAGGCAGGTGAGATCCAATAGACCTAAAGAGAATGTGTGAGCCCACGGATCTAGAGAGAACATGTGGCACACGAGCCTGAAGAAGACGTTGAGATCTCACGGATGATGACGGTCGAAGTGTTCCAAGAGGTGCATGAGCAGCCCAGCCCATGGTGGGATAGTGCCTAAAGCACACGCAAAAATATGATGCCTTTATGCTTAAAAATATAGTAAATAGTAAATCATTTATTTTTGGTGCCCAAGAAAATGCTTGTTGGACTTAATGGTAGGGCCGGGCATGTGCATGAGTTCTATTATAGCTTCATTTATATGTTGGAGGTGAGTTATACTAGAACTTGATTAGTTGCTATTGTATAAACTAAACAATCAAATATTTTGAGTATATTTTTCCGTGATGCGAAGCTTACGGATCATAGCCTATTTATTTTATTAAAATGATTGATATATTAAATATTTGTTTAATGAGCTCAGATAATATAATTAGAGTGTGTTAAAGCAATTAAGTGTTAACACATAATATGATTCCTGTTTAAATGCAAAGAACAACAAAATCAAAAGGTATAAACCTTAATTCAACTGATGATTGGATTCAAAATATATAAACATAATCAATAAAATGTGCAAATCTCAAAACTTAAGTATTATTAAATAGATAATAATGATATTAAAATATTAGTTTGGTATACAAACACAACAATAGTATTTGTTAGCATTAGGGTTCCTTTGAAAAGCAACACAAAAACCATCTTTTAAACTTATTTCCGCACAAGCCACTTTGCAGTATCTGTCGCCGCCATGTGTAGGATCACAAGGTCTGAAAAAGCACAAATCCTCCGAAGGCTCGCCTGATGCAAAATTACCTATTTGAAAAACCAAGTTCAATTTATGAATAAAATTAACTTATACATACAGAAATAATTAAAAACTTTTTGATATAAAAACTAGGGCAATTCTCTTAAATACCACTAAATTTATTTTATATTCCATAAATACCACTAAAATTGATTTAGGACAAAACTACCATTTAGTAATTCAATAAAATTAAAAATTAGATTTTGTTTTGAAAAAATCATATAAATCCTAAACAATAAATACTAAACCCAAACATTATATACTAAACCCTAACCTTCAATACTAAATTCTAATCTCTAAATCAAAATTCTAAACCCTAAATAATAAATATTAAACCCAAATACTAAATACTAAACCCTAACCATAAATACTAAACCCTAAACCCTAAATAATAAATAATAAACCCAAACATTGGATATTAAACCCTAATATTAAATTAAAAAATATATACTTTTTATAAAATAAATGTAATTTTTAATAAAATAAATTTTAATTAAAAATGGTATTTATATCCAATTAAAAAATTAATGTATTTTTGTCCAATAAACTACATTTAGTGGTGTTAGAAGGAATTACTCTAAAAACTATCATTACATAAATAAAATCTGAATTAATATTTGTTTTTCAGAAAGGTAAATTTTGGTGATTTGAAGAGTTAGTTATTTTAACAATTGATGCTGAAATTTTAAAATCCACGCTTTTTCGAGCAAACAAATCCCAAAATAACACTTAAATAAATAAAATTAATAAATACCAGAGACGAGATCATCAGCTTGGCACCGAACTAAGAAAACAGCAATGAGAAACACACTCAATACAACACGTATTTTTGAGGAGGCCATCTTCATACAACTCGATATCTCAACACACTTTCGAATG
>KE158995.1:57060-69078 GCA_000411055.1 Leavenworthia alabamica | reverse complement strand
ACTAAATACTAAACTCTAACCATAAATACTAAACCCTAAATAATAAATAATAAACGCAAACATTGGATATTAAACCCTAATATTAAATTAAAAAAATATATACTTTTTATAAATAAATGTAATTTTTAAAAAAATAAATTTTAATTAAAAATGATATTTATGTCCAATTGAAAAATTAATGTAATTTTGTCCAATAAACTACATTTGGTGGTGTTTGAAGGAATTACTCTACAAACTACCATTACATAAATAAAATCTGAATTAATATATGTTTTTCAGAAAGGTAAATTTTGGTGATTTGAAGAGTTATTTTAACAATTGATGCTGAAATTTTAAAATCCACGCTTTTTCGAGCAAACAAATCCCAAAATAAAATTAATAAATACCAGAGACGAGATCATCAGCTTGGCACCGAACTAAGAAAACAGCAATGAGAAACACACTCAATACAACACATATTTTTGAGGAGGCCATCTTCATACAACTCGATATCTCAACACACTTTCGAATGATTTAACTTCATCATATTTGCTTTTATATTGCTTATCAATTTGTAGACATATTAAAGTCTATTTATTGTACACAAAATGATTATTGGTTATTAATTATATTTGTGATCTTATAATTCTCTATGTAACCATTGATCATTAATTATTGAAGATTGTCCATTGACTATTGGTCTGCCTGCTAATAAACAAATGCATTAAAATATTCTAAATATGTTCATATAATTAGAATATCTGGAATATTTTCGTATATATAATTAAAATATAATCAATAATTTCATATACTGGAGATTTTGGCAGATATCAAGTTAATTTTAGATTTTAAAAACTAATGATCCGTTATAGTTAAAATAGTAACATATAATATCATAATAATAAATACAATATTTTCAGTTTTTAGTATTCATCACGTTTTATATAAACATAATATTCTTATTTTTTAGTATTCATCAAATGTTAAATAAACATAATATTTTCAGTTTTTAATATCCTAAATATTTTAAATCATAATATGTTAAAGGTGTATGATTGAGCACCAAGAGAGATCAACTCAATCTTATCTAAGGCCAGCATTTTCTGTGTGTTGCCCACTACAACTGGGAGATTTAGAAGAGCTTGTTTTGCCAACATATCGGCTGGCCCATTTTCGTTTCGGGAAACAAAAGACAGACGGAAAAAATCAAAGTACAAAGCTAAGAGATTGATATCGGAGAAGGTTCCGAAGAGTTCCTTCCGGCGAGCTCCAGATTGGAAGTCACGTACAAGCTGCTGGCAGTCTGTTCGGATCCAGACTCTTCTCCACTCTTGTCTAAGGCCAGCATTTTCTGCGTGTTGCCAATCTCTTGTTACCCAAGTATGTTTTTCATCGGTCTTGTGTTTTTATAAGATTTTACTTGTGTTCCAATAAAAATAGACATTCGATTTTTATGACTTATAGTTAACAAGAAAATTTGTCTTAATGAGTTGGGAATGATTATATCACCTCATTACCTCACTTATATTTTTATTCGTTAGTTATTGATATAAAAAACTACCTTTTTAAATAAATAAAATCCACTTCAATTTATGAATAAAACTTATACACACAAAATGAATTAAAAATAAACTATTACTGATATAAAACCTACCTTTTTAAAATAAATAAAATCAGAATAATTGTTTTTCAGAAAGATAAATTTTGGCGATTTGAAGAGTTATTTTAACAATTGATGTTGAAATTTTAAATTCGAATCTTTTTCTAGCAAATAAATTCCAAAATACCATTTACATAAATAAAATAAATAAAAATCGGAGACAAAATCATTTCTTAGGCACTGAACTAAGAAAACAGCAACGAGAAGAACGGTAAAGAAGGATACAACCAACATTTTTGAGGAGACCATCTTCATACAACTCAATATCTCAACACACTTTCAAATGATTTAACAACATCATATTTGTTTTTATATTGCTTATCAATTTATAGACATGTATTAAAGTTTATTTTTTGTACACAAAATGATTATTGGTTATTACAAAAGTGTTTATATTCTGTCCCCAGAATTATATTTTATTTTCTAATTTTTTGTATGCTTGGATTCAACATATATCAACATAATCAATAAAATGTGATAATCTCAAATCTTGTGTTATCATTCTATAGATAAAAAAGGTAAAAGTAATTTTATTTTATAGTTCAAATATCAATTTTATCTCTACAACAACAGCGATATGTAAAAGGACTGGCGAAAACAGGTTCACAAGTAGCATCTTTGTAATTTTCCTTCAAACAGTATTCTTCGCACTCTTTTATGCCTTTACTTGTAATAGGGCAAATACCGAAGCACCTACCCAGTGTAAGTCCTGATGATGAAATTTTAAAATCTTAGCTTTTTTCGAAAAAAATCCAAATATAGCAAAAAAATAAAAAAATATACCGGATGTGAGATCATCTACTCGGCACTGAACAGAGGAAACCGCGATGAGAACTGCGAAAATGGATACAACCAATATTTTTGAGAAAGTCATCTTCAAACAACTCAAGATCTTACACACTTTGGAATGATTTAACTAATCTGTATTTGTTTTTTATGCTTATCAATTTGCAAGCACATATTAAGACATATTTATAGTTACACGAAATGGTTATTGGTCCTTATCTATTATATTCACGACATTAAATTTGTTTTGACTATTGACCATTGACTTATCTTTCTTATAGTTTTGGATATTTTTGTAGTAATATATCTTCTATAGAATCTTGAATGTATGTAAAAAACCAATATCTAGAATTTAAATTTTGGATATCTATATTTTAAAGAATTTCTTTTTAACATCATCAATTCTAGCTTATTTAACAAAATTAGTGTTTAGTATTTTTTTTCCACAATATATGTTATATCATCATTTGTTTGAGAAATATGATAGTGATCTATGATGAATAAAACGAGCACACATTATAATGAACAAACTCTTTTTGCAACGATAGAACATGGATGTAGAAGGCATAGACCTTTAACCACTAGGTCAAATTTAAAACATATTTAGTTTACACTAGGTTGAGCTAAATATCTTCTTCTTCTTCTTTTTTCCGTTGTGTTTTAATTCGATTGGATCGAATTATCAATGTGGTGCAAAAATTCTGATGATATTCTTAAAATTCAGTGCTTTATTTTGATTACTATGTATCATCATCTTTTAACACCATCTTTCCCAATTTATCAGACTCATGCTAAATCAGATCCAATATCATCATATGAGATCCAAATTTTTGAGTCATTCAGATACTTCATCTATTGTAATTTGATTTGGGTTTTTATGTTTTTTGCTTCTAGTTGTCTTTATTAATTTGCTACGCGAACACTTGATTTGCTTTTCGGGGAGAAAGAAAAGTGTTGAGAAGATGCAAGATATGGAGAATTCCGGCAACGCTCAGCCTGAACCACGGCCCCTTAACCAGCTTCTCCAGTTTCTAGGGTTGAATACCGAAACTTCACATTTTCGAATTTTTAGGGTTTGTTTTAAACTTGCAACCTAAATGATGAATGGACTCCAAATATTTATAATTTTTTTGTGGAATTCAAATAGTGTGTAATATATTTTCAAGCATTGGTTCTATAATATAAATCTTAATTCAAAAAATGAAATAACTTGGTTTTGTAATTCTATTTTCGAACTCGCTATATGATTAGATTCAAAATATATCAACATAATCAATAAAATGTGTTAATCTCAAAACATATGTATTATTAGATAGATAAAAAAACATATAAATCATTTTACTATTCAAATATTAATTAATAATTTATTTAAAATGTACAAACACAACAATTGAATTTGCCAGGACGAGGAGGATCTTCTAAAAGAACACAAGAACCATCTTTGAAAATCTTTAAGTTCACACAATAAGATTTGCACTCTTTGTTGCCAATTGAAGCACTGCAACGACCAAAGCACTTTTCTCCATAAGCGTTACCTAATAGAAAACCAAGTTTGATTTATTAATAAAATATATACACACATAAATAAATATATAAAAATGCTACAGATTTTACATAAATAAAATTCAAATAAATGTTTTTTAGAGAGATGAATGCTGATGATTTGAAGAGTTATTTTAATAATTGATGTTGAAATTATAAAATCTAAGTTTTTTTCAATGAAAAATAATCTAAATAATGCAAAAATAAAATAAATATATAAATACCGGGCTTAATATTATTTGTTTGACATTGAACTGAGGAAACTGCGATGAGAATGGCGAAAATTGATACAACCAATATTTTTGAGAAAGCCATTTTCATACGACTCGAACTCTTAAAACACTTTCGAATGATTTAACTAACTAAAATGTATTTGTTTTTTAGTGCTTATCAATTTACATACATGTATTAAGGTCTATTTATAGTTCACAAAATTGTTGTTGGTTACTTATATAATTATATTCATATCCAATTTAGTTATTTAACTTTTTTGTATTGACCACTTATTATTGACTATTGACCATTAATTGAGTAACAAATAATGCATTAAATATAATCATAAATACAAATAACTAAATGGTCAATGTTGCATTTAAATGTTCTACCTACTTTATGACTAATACAAAGATGCATTTTTCATAGAGATGCAAATATGAATTTTAGTTAGACTAATTAATTAATTTGAAAAAAATGTATGTTAATATTTTATAAATAAACTATCCACTATGTACTGCATGGAAAAATGTGTAATATCCTAAACTTTGGTATATTGGTGCGAGAAAAGGATAAACAGATTTGATTTGGTTAGCTATATCACCAAAATGCACTTATCTTTTTGATCAGTTAATTGTATTTATGTTGTAATAGTATTAGAATAGGTGACCTACCAGGAATTAATTGTTGGTACTCTGTAAGTGAGACTGACGCATATGAAAAGATCGTGTGGTGATTTGTAAAGACAGTAAATAAGTCTTAGAGCTTTAGAAAAATAATGTAATGACCAACGGACCTAGAGAGGACGTAGAGACTCATGGGTCTAAAGAAATCATAGGGTTATCCACAAGTCTAGAGGGGACGGTGGGGTGCTCATGTATGGTGGCGATCGAGGTATTACAAAATACCGGACAAATATTTAGCTTTTTCAACATTTTATTTATCATATTTATTAATGTTATATATAGTTTGGTAAGATCACGCTTGGAAACTTGTGGGTTCTTAGATGTTATGGTCATTGGTTTTAAGATGAGCTTCAATATTGCAACTCTTGTTTTGTTCTTTTGCTATTGTTCTAGATTCTAATTAGCAAAGGTATAGCTTATAAGCCGTTTTAGAACATATGAATTGTGGTTGAGAAACAAAGGTTTGTTTCTCTCCTGTTGAATAGGGCAATGACAGATATAAACCTCAGTTTTTTTTCTTCCTGAAATAGCTTTTGTCTTGTGCTATGTGTGTCCGTACAACTACTATATATATCTCTTTGTTGTCTTCTTTTACATTTGCTCAGCCTCTAATAAAAGAATAAAAACAGTTTTGGGTTCTTGAAAGGAATCAGACAAAGGAGTTTCATTTTTTTAGCTCCACAGTTCTTCTCCATTGTTTAATTTGTTTTAGTTTGAAAACTTATTGTTTTATTAAACAATATGGGAGGCTGTGCGAGCAAACCTAAGGAGTCTGATATCCTTGAAAACTCTGCCACGACTGAAAACGTTGCCGTCGAGTCCAAGAACATTGGAACCGAAGCCGTATCTCAGGTTTGTAGATTCATTTCATATAGATAACAATCGATTCTACTCAGAGTCGTATCTGAGTTAAGAAGAGTGAAACAACCGCCTATGCCTCCGTTATGGATTTTACTTTAGTTAGGGTCCCGAAATCTCAGATACGGTGTTGCTTCTATTTCATTTGGTCTATGTTTTTGTGTGAATGATGTTTGATTCTTTATTACAGGACAAGGCAGATGAAGTTGTTGCAGAGAAAAAAGAAGAGTCTGCTGTAGATGGAGCAGAGACAGAAAAGGAAGCTGAGCCAGCTCCAGAAGCAGTAAAGACCGAAGCTACCAAAGAAACTGTTGAAGAGTTGAAGGTTTCTGGTGAGACTGAGCCATCAAAACAAGAGGAAGCTACTAATGATACCAAAACTAACGAAGAGCCTCTTGTAACCCTTTAATTCTTTTCATTTCTTCAAAATCTATGTAATATGTATATGTTTCTCACCATTGCTATTGTTGCCATATGTACGTTATAAAAAAAACTAAAAAATTTCTAATTCAATTCTTCAACACCAATATATTAGCTTCAGAATACAAAGGATATGATATGAAGAAACATTACTTACTTATTGCATATGTTCATGGTTAAAGGTCTGTATAGATTAGGTATTGACTGTGTTTTCTTCACTCCAATGCTTCTTGTTCTTTCTCTGATGGTTCAACATGTTTCTTGTCCAAGCCTATACGCGAGAAATGGGACTGGAGACCAATCCAACATTGGTAATAGTCGTGATCGAGGAAAGGAGACTCTAGTGCCCAATGACAGACTCTAGGAATCAAGGCTGATTCAAACATGAAAGCCATTGTACCAGTGAGTTTACAAGGAGACATTGCATTTACTCGAGCAATTGTCGCCTACAAAACCGTTTTGAAAAAAGCTTTCAGTGGTGTGATATTAACATCAAAAGGAAAATGAAATCAAACTTGTGATTGTTGTTAATACCTCATATGTAGTTGTATCTGGACCATGAGGTGTCATACAACTATGAAGACTTGCGCCGCCAGGGAGAAATCCATCAGCTTTGGCCTGTAAAAAGTGGAATTAGTTTCAAGATTTCGAAAGAAGGAAGAAGACAAGACAACAAATTCCTGGGCAGAAAAACCGAACTGATCATATCAAACCGAATCAAATTTAAAAAATGAAAATCTAACTGAACTGATCTGTTTATTTAGTCTTAAACGGTGGATTTTACAAATTTCAGAAAAACCGAATAAAATATTTTTTTTTAGTGTTTATTTATTTTTTTCTTTTATTTTAATGATTTTTTACATGTTGTTTTATTTTTAAACCGAACCAAACCAAAATAACTCAAATAAACTAAAAAACTGAAATAAACCGTTATTTTTATTTTATAATCAAACTAAACGTGAAAAATAAAAACCGATAGGAGGTGTTTTAACACCAAAAACCGAACCAATGTGAATTTTATAAATTTCTACAGATTACTACAAACCGAACTGATGATTCCGAACGCCCAAGACTACAACAAATGATCTGCAGAAGCATGAAATCAAATCGATTTACCTCATATGAACCATAGATTAGACCCATAAACTCACTCATGCAGTTACGATGATAATAAGGAGGTCGAAAAGTATGTTCAGCAACCAACCATCGAGGAGGGAATATAACAAAATCAAGTAAAGCCACACCAGGTTTATCGGTCGGCGCTGTAAGTACTGAAGAGTATATAAACCCGAAAAAAAGATTACGATTTACAATAAGAACTCGTAACCAACACATACTGAAACGTAAAGAATAGTACTATACTACCAACCTGTATTTACAGATGGATCTCCATGATCTATAAGGACAGTGTTGTATGGACAAAACTTCTTCAAGTCATACTGCAAATTAGAAGATGATACTTAGAAGAAAAAAAGTGTGTTACACTTTTCAAAAGCTTTATGCTATTCTTGTACCTTATAAGGCACGTAATTGCCATGCCAAGCGACAACATTGAATGGAGAGAAGTCTTGTTTGGTAAAGAGTTCACCGCCAAACTTCTGAACTATTGTGTATTCGGGTCGTAATCCTTCCTCAAACCATGCCGTTGGTGCAAGAAAATCTCTCGGCGCAGCAAGACCATTGGCACCTGTATGCATACATTCAAAGATAAGATTCTTACGAAGCTGGTTATTCAGGTTGAATCTAAAAGGATCTCAAAGAGTGAGTGAGTACCTATTGGTCCAAGATCAGGAAGTTGAAAATGAGCTCCATAGATTTCAGCAACATAACCACGCGAATTTCCATCAAGTAGATCTATCGAAAAACGGAAACCTTGTGGTATGACAACAATTTCACCAGGAGATACCAAAAGCCTTCCACACTCAGTTTCAATCCATAACCCTAAACACAAACATCATTCAGAAGTATCATAACCGATTCAAGAACGAATCTCGAGTCTACACAGCAAGAGCTTAACTTACTTCCTACTTGAGGAACTAACAAGAAGTCACCATCTGCGTTACAAAAAGCAGAGTCTTTCATTCCTTTGTTAGCTACATACCTTGAGAAAAATCAAAACTTTATCTATCACTGATCTAAACCAAACATACTAATAAAGAAGAAACAATTTACATGTGAATTGCAAAGCCATGACGAAGAAACGAGCTTCCAGCTCCACATATAGTATATAACCCATCAATGAAATCAGTTGGAGATTCAGGTATATCTTCAGGTCTCCACCTAAGCTGAGTTGGATTTGTACGACTGTTTGATGAATCAAACTCACTCACAAGCTTCTTATGACCTGGCTCACGAGGCTTGAATGGTTCATGTGTAACCGATGGTTTAATCCGGTACAACCAGCTTCAAATTCAAAAACAAATTTTTTATAGTAATAATTAAAAATTGAAAAAAAAAAAGTTTTTAAATTTGAAGAAAAAAGAGTATAAGAAACCTTCGTTGATTGAGCTTGCGAGGGGAAGTGAAAGATGTACCGGAGATTTGCTCGGCGTAAAGACCGTAAGGACAAAGAAGAGGACTGTTTTGATCTAACGGTAAAGCTCCGGCGATTGCTTCTGATGAGAAGTGGTTACCGAAACCTGATTGATACTTTAACTCAACAAGCTTCTTCTCTGCCATGGCTTGCTTCTTTACATCAGAGAGAAGAAGATGATCATCGATAAATAGAAACCAATTGCTGACGTGGCATAGTGATCGAAGAAGAAACAACGTCTCATTTTAAAACTCCTTTTTCCTAATAATTACGAAAATAAAAAGATTTTAGTTTTATATATATAATTATTGGGCCTAAACATAAATGGCCCTTTTAAAAATCAGCCCATTCTTGTTCATACAGTATGTCGAAACATTAACCAGTGGTCTATTAAATTTGGAATGGGCCTTAGTGGCCCATCTTTCTCTTAACCTTCCTAGTTACAATGTTACCTTTACTGCTAGAACAAATTAGGAGAAGTGGAAAGCAATACATGGAGAGCATTAGTCCTCATACATTAGGACGGGTGGGTCGGATTCGAGTTTTTTGGATACATATTATTAGATTAATTTTAATATTTTGGATCGGGTATAACTTCTAGAAAACGAAATTCAATTTAGAGTTTTTCGAATATCCGTTCAGATTAAGGATCTCATTCAATAGATTTCTGAAACTGATATATTAAAAACAATATAGATGTCCGGATCCGTCTCTTTAAAAAAACGGATCTAGATCTGAATCTCAAACATATCTAATTAAACAATATTTTTTATAAATAATTTGATCCTGCATAATTTTAAGTTGTTTGCTATATAACCGTACAATATAAAATCATAATAGTTTTAATCGTAACAACTGTAATTATATATAACCGTAACTATTTTAATCGTGAGAATTACTAAGCTAATTTCACAATCTCTTTTTGATCACTTTTCTTCAGTATAAAGATCCTCCTCTCTTGTAGCACTGAACATCTCACCCCAATATCCATTATTAGGGTTTGAATTATTATTATTGTTTCCATGATTCTTCTCTTGTTGATTATCATCATTATGAGCTTCAGATCCATCATTGTTGTTGTGTCCAAGCCCTTGATGATCAGTAGATGAGTTATTACTTGGCTTGTAATCCACCATTGTTGGAAACCCTAAAGTAGTATTGAGCACAGTGTTTGAATCCATCATTGAACCTAGAGGCATGAATGAGTTATTAATAATATCTGATCTTGAAGAAACATTAACTTCTGTTCTTAAGAGCTCAAGATCTGAAACAGAAGACGACGAGGAACCATAGAGAGAAGATGATGATGATGAAAGCTGCTGATGAGTTATGTTGTCATTTCCTTGCATCTCAAGTAACTGAGACAAATGAGCATGATAATCTCGTATGATCGGGAAAGACAACGAGTTGGGATCTGTTGTGATTTGGATCAGTCGGTTTAGATTCGGAAGTGTTGTGGTAAAACGAAGTGAATATGGATTTGTCTGAAGGATGTTGGATGATGAACTCATGTTCTTGCTTGATCTTTCTGCCATATGAACACTCTTAAGAGATCCTCCATCTCCGGTCCAATACTTTCGACAAGTATTGCAGAAATATCTTGGTTGTTTGAGATTAAAATTGTTGAAGTAACAAAACTTTGTGTTGGTTGAGTTACATCTTGGACAGATTTTTCTTTGATAATCGCCTTTAGTCATATTTCTCTTTAGATTTACAAGTGTCGTTCCAATTTTATCAGATGTCCTGGAATGAACTTGTGGATCCGCAAGTATAGTTCCAGTTTTATCGGATGTCTGTGAATATACTTGCGGATCCGCAAGTATAGTTCCAATTTTATCGGATGTCCCCGAAGAAACTTGTGGATCCACAAATATAGTTTCAATTTTATCAAATATCTCTGAATAAACTTTTGGATCCGGAAGTATAGTTTCAGTTTTATCGGATGTACCTGAATAAACTTGTGGATTCTCAAGTAAAGTTAAACCTTTGCATAACTCTGATATTGACTCTTCAACATCTGTCTTGTTCTTATTCGCCATTATTTGTAACATATCTTCTTCTTTGGTCTCCATCTTCTTAGGACTAGTAATTTCTTGAATATTAGATTTGTTTGTTGGTTCCATAAGAAATAATACTAGATTTGTTGGTTGAGCAAGGAAAAAAAGATTTTGGTGAATTATTTTGATTAATTGAGTGGGATTATATATAAGTTAATGGCGTGGCTCTTAATCATATTCTAAAACTTTCTAGAGGCGGAAGCACTCTTTACCTATCGATTAAAAAACAACAGTGTTACCCAATCAAATCCAAAACGATTTTTCGATTAATTTTTATTTTTAGTTTGTACATAATTAATAATATATATTTAATTTAATATTAAAAATAATATATAATATATACATATTTAACATAATATATTAAATTTTTATTGATATATTAAATAAAATATTATAACTAATTTCTGTTTAACTTTTGTTTTAATTTTGATTTTCCTTTTAGATACTAATTACATTACATAGCGAGTTATTCAACTTGTTTTTATAATTAATTTTTGACTGGAAAATTTAGAATTAGTCTATGATTCATTCTAAGGTTAATACGTTTCCATGAGTAGAGAAACAAATGAGATTATTAGGTGGTGGAAATATATTTTATAATGACTCGTTATAGTCATGGACCAGTTTCAAAGATTACATATATAATATATAATGACTCGTTGGTCATGGGTCAATGATTATAAAATTAGGAGTAGTTGGTCATCAAAGAAATAAGAAGACATTGGATAGTTATATATAGTATATTATGATATATAGTAACACATAAGAAACCTAACTTCAATAAGTCATGGGTCAAAGATTATATATTTAGAGTAGTTTCTCATCAAAAAAATAATAAAAACATGTTTATTTGTTTTAGTTTTTTTTCTATTGTTTGAATTAAAAATTATTTTACATTTTTGGATTTATCTAAAAAGTTATTTTTTTAGCATTTTAAATTTTTTCATTTCGCAAATATTTTAATAGAAAAATACAAATATATGAATATTTGCATCCATATATTGTATTTGAATGAATAAACAAACATGCCTTAAATAGGTTATTCTACTACTTTCGACATTTTTTTTTTTTTGATAAACAACTTTGGACATTTGGACATATGTTATGTAGTAAAAAATTTATCAATCTGTTATAAAAATATTTGTAGTAAATATTTATCAATCCAAATTATCTTATTGCATTAATTAACATGCAAATCGAGCATATATAATATTGATCTTAACATATTGAAAATTAAGGGTAACTAACTTTTAGTAAACTACTTACAAGACTTATTACATGTAC
>KE158995.1:34731-56139 GCA_000411055.1 Leavenworthia alabamica | reverse complement strand
AAAAAAAAAAAAAAAGAACTCGATTGCTTAATATTTAGAAAAATAAAACTTAATAGAAAAACAATGTTTGTTCTTTTTTCGCAAATGATAAAATAAAATAAAGCAATATATAGTTTCATGTATTAAATACATTTATTATATATATAAATAACTTAATTACTACAAATTACTCATGAAACAAGAGTTAAAAACCCTTAGATAGATGTTGCCTATATTATATTATATAGCTTCAATCAAAATTTATAGTCTTAGCTTTTAGATAGACAAATCTATCTAACTATTATTTAATTAGGTATAAAACACACACATAAATTATTATTAGAACATGCATGCTTCTCATTTGTTGGCTCCAGTCTTTTCCTTAATGGCATCAGTTGCACCTTGTGCCTTCTGCTTCATCTGCTGTCCTCCCTATATATATATTTTCCAAAAAAAAACAATAAATTATTAAATTCTCAAATTATTTCACAATAAATATATATTTATATACCTCTTGGATAGATTCTTTAGCAGATTGGGCAGCATTGGAGGCTTTATCAGCCATGTTGCTTGCCTTTTCCTACATCCATTTTTAGTTACATTTATTAATATTGGTATTAATCTATATAATAACTATTTAAGTTTAGAAACGGTGTCGTGTAGACAAAACCAACCTGGGCTTGTCCTTTAGCTTGGCCAGCATTGAAGCTCATGCTCTCACTGTTGTTGTTAGACATTTTCTTATCTTCTCTTTAAAAAAAATAAAACACTTACTTTGCTTTTTAAGATCTTTTTAGCTTTGTAGTTAATTGTGTGTGAGGAAATAGCATTATGGGTAGGTTATTTATATACTTGTGGGATCCTTCTAGTTACGTCCACGTGGCATGCTGTGAATGGGTACTTTTTTTAGATTTGTACTTTTCTGTCGGAGAGGGAAGTGTTGACCGAGGGACAAGCAAAACCGTTGTAGACGAGTTCCAAACTTCCAATGTAATATTAGTAACCTTGATGAGATTTTATCAATATTATAATCGCAATTATCTATAGTTTAATTACTAAAAAAATCATAAATAAAAAGAAAACAAAATATACTGCTAATTGTGAAGCATTTGATATTTGATATCAAATAAAGGATAATTAATTATTTAATTACTTTATTACTTAATAATTAATTATCATTAACATATAGATAAACAAACAACTAAAAATGCTTTAAATTATAAATTAATAAAATAAATTGTTTCCATAACATTTTTCTTGCATTAACTTTAAACCCTTCTCAAAACTGATGGTAAATTTCTAATTTGTTACAACAGTACAATATCTGTTTTAACCAAATTATAATAATTTAACTCTCAAAAGTCTCTGTCCACAGTAGAAGCTTTGTTCTTTCTTCTTCTTTTCTTCTTAGAACTCGTTTCTTCTTCATCTTCATCAACCATCTTCTTCTTCATCTTCTTATTCTTCTTCTTTCGAGAAGACTCTTTCGATTTCTTACCAGGAGTATCCATCTCACCATTCCATATATTCCCTCTTGGGAACAAACCTTCCTCTTCTTCTTCAAGCTGCCAATTACAGAATAATCCACCATTGCTTTTGCCATTACTCGACATTGGCAATGGCTCTCCTGCTCCAGGAAGCAAGCTATTGAAAGTAACATCTCCATTTTGTCCTCCTTTACGCTCTGATAGAATCCGGTCTGGTCTGATTATAGTGCCAAGAATGCTTCGGTTTGGTCCTAATCCTAGAATAGCTTTTGTGTTTGTTAAAGTAGATAAAGCCATTGCAAAGGCAGATCTAATCTGTATATAAACAAAACCTATCTCTCATAAGCATACACATATATCTATCTTAACCATGTTGATAAGCTAGAGTAAGTTAATGAAACCTGAAAATAGTTGAATGAGCTCTTCCCAATATCATTCTCTGGTGTCTGATTAACAAACAAAACAAAACCAATTTCGTTATATATACACTCTAATGTTTCATGTTAATAATAAAACAAGAACTACAAGCTAACCTGTGGATCCTCAATAGAGATGAGTCCTGGCCGAGCTTTGTTCAAGAAACTAGAGAGATAGAAACATAAGAAGAACGTTAACAGATACCGAAAAAGGTAAATAAAAACACTTCAATGTCAGAGTTGTTAATTACCCTTTGTTGCTCTTTGAAAAGAAAGAACCTCCAGTTTTACAAGATACACCAACATCTGCGGTGTTTAGTTTCCGCCCGTAAAAATCAAAGAACTTAACCTTCAATAAGAAAACAAAAGAAGAAGAGATGTTTTAAGACAACAAAACATGAAGCTAATCAAATCAAAGCTTTAAGTTACAGTGAATAAAAACATACCAATAGAACTCCTAAGTTATGCTCAGGTGGACTTCGACCATCCTTAAGGTACTGTTTTATAGAAAGGTTACAAAAAGTTTCATTTTCGAAATGTTATTTTCAAAAAGTGAAAGCATATAAAACAACTTTTTACCTTGAGGAATGCAATGAGCATTGCAAGAAGTGCATAAGAACCTATTCCACCACTATAAACCTAAAACAAAAAACATTAAAAGACCTCATTAATGTTTTGGTAATGTGAAGAGTGATGATATAGAGTATTATTTACAGACCTCATTAAGTTCTCTCTGTTGTAGAAATACTTTCAGGATTAAGCATAATGGTCGTAGAGGAGGCAACTTTGATACTGCATCCTACAATATAATACAAGACTTGTCATAAGATAACATAGAATCAACAAGGCTAAATTTCATCAATGGACTTAAGTTACTATCACAAACCTGTATAAACTCAGCTGCCTTTGGTCCATTCTCCATATCAAAACTGCAAAGCCAGTGTTACATACTTAATACAAGCTAAATTTCATATAATCTAATCAAGCAGGGACCATAGCTAGAGTAAAATAAAAAAACCTTAGATCAAACGCAATGTTGCTTTTCTTCTCAACGAACTTGATAATTGGTACACGAGCCTTAGCAATCACCTGAACAATCAAAGAGCTAATATGAGACATGATCTCTCTTAAGATACTGTCATAGTATGATTAAGAAAGAAGAAGATACCAGAATGTTCTTAGCAATTCCCTTTTGTGACAATGCCTTGGAGAGTGCACGGAGACCTAGTTGAGGATTAGTGAGACCTGATTCTAGAATGACCACCTTTATATAAACAGAAAAGGAAAAGATTTAGACTTTAAAAATCTCTTCAAACACTAAATTATACATAACCACTGTGTTTCAGCTCTAAAGGTACTAATATAACATACTCAACCAAAGAGTAAGAGTTGTGATTACATCTATATCACTTGTTGGTAGATAAAGCCCTGTCTTGTACGATCCAAAAACCTCGACCTGCAACAAAAGGATTAAACATGTATTAGAGATTACAAGTTTCAAATCAAAGATAACTTCATAGAGTGAGTTATTGAGGTTATGTTGAACCTTGCAAGTTGGCCAGATGTATTTAATAACACTAGAGACACTTTCCACTGCTGCATCACGTTCGGCTTTCTCGGCTTGTGTTGGTAACAAAAATTCACAGAAATCTACTATCTCTGTAATAATCAAATATCGAATTCGATAAGCTTCTCAACAAGTTTCAATACCAATAAGATAGTTAAATGTCTAATAAGAACATCAAATCAGTGACCAAATTATCCAGAACTAGCTTAAAAACTCAAACTTTGAAGCAATTTTTCACTATTACATATCTAACTAGAGAAGCTTCTCCACAAGTTTGTAATACTATTCAATGGCTAAAAACTATCAAAGATCTAAACTTTAGGTCATTACCTTTATGTAATTGAAGCATTGGGATCTTAGAAAAACTATTCTTACTAAACCAATTACTCTCCAATCTAGGTTGTTCTTCATCTTTCTTCCTCTTTTTAGGCTTCTTCTTCTTCGATACCACCGGAGTTACAGGTTCTACACCATTCTCATTCATCTCGGTGTCAACGTCAAGTGAGAAGAAGTCCACCGTAGCTGATTCCACAGGCGTAGTATCAACAGTGAAATCAGATATCTCTTTACGAAATACAGAGTATTGATGTGAATCTTCATGTGTTGGTGATGATTGATTTGAATCTGCGAATGAAAGTGGAGTTAAAGTATCGTATACGAAAGGTGCAGCTTCCGTCTTAATATTAGATTCCATTGGAGATTGACGGAAGCTGAATTTGAGGTTTAGGGTTTCGTAGCCGACGCTGAGGAAGAGATACAAAAACCTATTTTTAAACGTCGGAAGAGCAAGGCGAACCAAAGCGGAGAATAATTTTATTTTATTTTTGGAAATAGATATTTTAATTGAAGTTGTAAAGTAATTTATGATTTTTTTGGGAGTTACTATATATCAATGTTTTCAGGTTCGATCCGAATATCCGGCTGGTTGATCCGGAATTTGACATTAAACCAAAAAAAATATGGTTAAATCATAGAAAAAATTATCAATTTCAATATGAATTATCAAAAATAATTATCTACTTAAATTAAATATAAATTCAAAAATTCTATTTAAATTTTAAAAAATGAACTGATTTTAATTATAAAATTTAAATTATACTTCTAAAATACTTATATAATTTTAAATTAAATATTTTTCACTATCATCAAATATTAAGAAAATATAAATTAAAATTAACGTTAAATATTTGAAGAACAAGATTTTTCTGGCTTAAGATCCAAAACAATACATGGAACATAAAAAATTTCATGGCAAGTCTTACCACAATTTTGAGTCCATTATAGACTATCTTAACTTCATTGTTTTATAACAGTAGAGTTATACAAGAACTTCCAAGTTATTCATAAAAGCGAAAAAAAAAAAAAGAGAATCTCATCTTCCTCTCAAAACATCATTAGCAAGTAGAGAGTATCAATCAATGTCGAAATAGATACTAATCAGTTGTTTCAGTAAGCTGAGGAGCTTCACTTTGTCTCAAGCTTTCAAGAACAGAGATTCTTCTATCCAGAGAATCATGAAAAGACTTTGCCTGTAGAATACATAGATCCATATCTAGAGTCAATCATAACACTCAAGATTCTCAAAACACTAATGCTAAAGCATGTATATTATATAATGAAATAGGTCTCTCCTATGCCATTAAAGCTACAGTGAACTGTTATAGATATTCAAAATGATGATCATCATGCTTTAACTCAACTCATGGTTCTCTCTTGTTAACACTTTGACATCTCAAGATTCACCAAAAACTATTTTTAAAGCATGTTTCAATAATGTAAATGTAGTATTAACGAGTATGTAGCTATGAAACTCAAGCATATCCATGGTTCAGGACCAAAAAATCTCACAACAGAACTAGAAACCCTAATTCCTAAATTAAATATCAAAATTGTATGATTCCTTCCTCCACAAATGGTTTTCAAATGAAGCTGAATCGTAGAGATGAAACGATAACCCTAGAAATGCGCTACATATCTACAAAAATTTCTCAACTCTTGATTCTATACATATCAACAAACTCCATTATTAACAACTTATGCTAACGAAATTTATCAATCCCAATACGCAAGTAAATGGATCGGATAGGGGAAATTTTTTTGAATCGATAGCTAAACCTGGTGAGAAATCGATTCGTGAGCGATTTTGTAATCCTTGTAGAGAACAGAGAGACCGATAAAAGACGCAGTAGCAGCTCCGGCGAAGAAAGAAGCTAATCTTACCCTCAACACGTACCCCATCTTCTTCTTCCTTCTCCTCTCACGAAACTCTCCGATTCTACGAATTAAGAGCTTAGACGTACATTAAAACGACGTCGTATGTACGAATAGCTTAGAAGACCAATCCACTGACAAAAACCATGCCGTTCCGCCGTTACCAAAGTATTATATAAAATGACGTCGTTTTAATACTTGCAAATCTTTGCTCTTCTTTAGGGTCTTACATGTATGCCGTTTTGTTTCCCAAAGTAAAATATAAAATATAAAATATAAAATATAAAATATAAAATATAAAATATAAAATATAAAATATAAAATATAAAATATAAAATATAAAATATAAAATATAAAATATAAAATATAAAATATAAAATATAAAATATAAAATTAGACGGCTCAAGAAGGATACATATCAAAGAATTAAGTAATAATTAGGTTATCCTATCATTATACATATAGAAAAATTTTAAACCCCAATTCTATATTTATTTTAACAATCTATATTTATATTATTTTAAATGGCCGTATTAATTGCATTAGTTTGTTGGAATAATTTTTAAAAATTGCCCTAATTGCGGTAGGTATTCATGGTGATGATGATTTGAAATTCCCAGTCAAAGCCAAAAATAAATTTACATATAATTTGTTTATTTTAAGATATCGTGAATTTATTATTTGAATCAAAATAATAAAATATATTTGTTTGTTATGGATTTTAGAATATTCTTATCCAGATTATTTATATTATATCAGTCAAATAGCATTAAAAATCTACATATTCGTAAAAAAATATTCGAATCTTTTATATATAGGAATAATATCCGCTGTCAAACAAAAAAAAGGAATAATATACAAAATCTTAAATATATATAAGCAAAATATCAACTGGATGATATGAATTTAAAATATATATATATATATATATATTCAATTGCCAAAAACCAAACTCATTATAATAAATTAAAGAAAGAAAGAAATTAAATATTCATATTATTTTCAATAAAATCAAATAATACGTTATTTATTCACTTAATCCTTGCGATTGCAATCTTTTACTGAAAAAAAAACATTCAGATTAAATTGATCTTTTTAATTGTTATCAATTTATCATCATCATCATCAAGCTAACTAAAAAAAAAAAACTAAACAAATCTCAAAAGAGATATATACAAACCAAACCAAACCAATCCAACCAATTACATCTCAAACCAAACTAAACCAATTAGAGGGATCTTCAAACACATCGGAGATGGTTATGATTGTTATGGCTGTGATGACCATGACTATGACTGCACCGATGAGTCTCTTCGTCGATAA
Source organism: Leavenworthia alabamica (assembly GCA_000411055.1). Lineage (NCBI taxonomy): Eukaryota > Viridiplantae > Streptophyta > Magnoliopsida > Brassicales > Brassicaceae > Leavenworthia > Leavenworthia alabamica. The sequence continues at coordinate 49,156 of KE158995.1, read as the reverse complement.
TTTTTTGAACATTCTTAAACTCATCAACACGACAAGGAATCGTAATCGGACCATCATGTTTGAATCCATACACATCTTCAGCTTCTTTCAAAAGTCCTAAAAACAAAGGATGACTTAAGAAAAACAAAGGAACAACAAATCTATGTAAACCTTCTTTATCTCCTTCATGTCCAACCATGATCGCTACACAACCTTTAGGAACATCATGATGATGATGGTGATGATGATGATGGTGATGATGATGGAGTATGTGAAGATGAGGAACATGAAAGTGAAACTTAAACACCATCGCGGATCTGTGTTTATAAACCCATTAAAGAAAAAACATATAGAGAAATTACAAGATCGGTGATGAGGAAGAAGAAGAAGAAGGATTAAGAGATAGAGAAAGGCCAATGATCAACAGAAGAAGAAATAATGAGAAGAAATAGAGAAAGATCTGAGTCTGTGAGAGATCTTGGGATGTTACTCATGATAGGCTAAGCATTAAGATTTTATATTTTGGATGATGAAGTTGATGAGAAGCTTCTGTATTTATACAATTAGGTTTAGGGTTTTTTTTTTTTGGGCCAAAGGCTTTTTATTCAACTTAATATTATTATTATTATTGAATAATTGATTAAGTGGAATTGACGTGGTAAAAATTGGAGCCCTGGTTTGGAGGCTCATTACATCATTAGATTATTTTAATTTTTATATTTTGTTATATATATCCAAGAAAATAAAACATTGCAGTAATATAATACTTTTACAATAAAAAAAAATATGTGTTTAGTTATTAATACTATATTGGAATATAAAATATATAGCTAGTAACAAGTTCAAATACCATGGATTTTAGTGTGTGCAAATTGGAATATATGTATTGAGCATTATAATATAAAAAATTGGAATATAAAATTTTCAAGTCCCCTTCCCTTGAAGTAATGTTTTTTGTCTAAATATCATTACTTTATAACAATTAATAAGTCATATAGAAATTTCATAGTATAAACAATATAATAAAAAATATATAACGGGCTAGATATACATAATCCATCCGATAATTTGATTATTCACATAATCACATAAATCCTTGGGCCCAAGAACTTTGCCACGTCATGAACTTTAGGCCCAAGAACTCTATATTGTCATAATGTTTATATAATTGTGTAGTTGATAACATAATCAAAAGCGCATCTGGTGTAGTGGTATCATAGTACCCTCCCACGGTACTGACCAGGGTTCGATTCCCTGGATGCGCATTTTCTTTTTAAACCTTTTATTTTGCCAAAAACAAATTAAAATTTATATATTTATTAGGCTATAATGAATTATTATTCTATAGTTCAATATAGCAACCAATAAAACTTGTTACTATATATGCAATGTAATGTGTTTTAATATAAAAAAACAAAAGTAAACTTAAGCAACCAAAGACTCTTCCTCAACCAGAAGCAATCTAATAAGTCCAAAAAAAAAAAACATATAAGTTCTGAGACATTTGACACACACTTGAGTAACTAAGAACCCTAATTTGAATCCCTCTTCTTTCCCAGCCAAGACCACTCCGATTCACAAAGATCAACAGGCAAGTTTCCATCATCATCTTTAATGGTCATATCAGCTTTTTGCTTCACCAAAAACTCAGCAAGTGCTTCTCTTTCACACACAACAGCATAGTGTAGAGAGGTTTGACCTTCATTGTCCTATACAAAGTTTTGTTAGGTAATAATGTAATGGATTAGTAAGAATTGGTTTAAAGGGTTTATGTTGTTTACTTTAGCATTCACATCAGCCTGCTTATCAATAAGAGCTTTAGCTACATTAAGATGGCCACGGTCTATAGCCCAATGTAACGGTGTTCGACCTTCACTATCTGAAAAGTTTTCCCAAGTTAAAATTTCAAAAACATTTGTGAAGATATGATATTAAGTAGAGAGACTTAACTAACCTCTTGAATTTACCGGTATGCCGTTTTCTATACATTTTATTACATTCTCGACTTCGCCTTCTCTAGCAAAGGCGTGTATCGCATCAATCTTCCTGGAACAGAGTTAGAACAAGGCAAAGTTGTTACATTTAATACATAATTGGTATAAACTATGGTTCATCTGTCTGATCTAGTTATGTTACTTAGAAACCTTACAACTCATTTTCGGATTCCTCTTCGTAAACTAATGAGCTAAAGACTGGTCCCATGGTTGATTTAGAGTTAGAGCCAGTAACATCACGAGTTCGATCTCTTGTTTTCTAAACATTACAACAAAAACAAAACAAGCCAAGAAATCAAAGATAGAGATATAAACAGAAACAGATCATTCATAAACATAAGTGGTAAATAAAGATAAGTACCGAGCCACCCTCTACCCAAGCTGGAAACAACTGAGTAACAAGGTCAATATACTTCTCCATTGCTTCTTCAGGAGGCATAGCTCCCAGTTTCTGCCATGCTTGCCTAAAACAACAAAGACCATAACTCAAATCAATACAACAACAACAACAACGAAAACAATACTTTTTCGATATATATACACATTCATGATTAAGAAACAATGATCAAGAAATCATCTTTTTAACAAACATAAGATCAAAATCACAAAATCAATCAAAGTTTGAGTCAAACCACTTGGCACGAGCCGTCATTTTAAGAGCTGAAGGTTGAGGAGTAGTACAAGGACCTTCAGTAGCAATCTTATAAAACCCATAAAGCTGAAGTTGTAATTCATTTGATACTTTTTTAGAAAGCCTATCTGATGCAGAAGCAGCAACAAAAGCAGTAGCTGCACTAAATGCTTCATCAAGTTCTGTACTTTCAACACCTTCCCAATCATCATCATCATCTTCTTCTTCTTCTTCTTCATCATCACTTTTAAAGCTACCTTGTTCAGCTATAAGTGAATCTGTTTCACCACCACTAACCCTGGTTGATGAATCAACCTTGTTTAAGCTCTCATATTCAGATTGGGTTTCGTGGTTACGTGTGATTGAGAGATTTTCGTCTTTAAAAGCGACGAGAATAGAAATTAGTTTAGCGAGAAGGTAAGCGAAGATCAAACCCAAAATTATAGATTGAGCTAGCTGATACCAATCATTCATTTCTCTAAATTGGAAAATTTATACGATTGAAACACAGAGAACCTGGAATCTGAGTAGAGAAAACCCTAAAAATCAAAAGGGTCAGAAGAAGAAGATATCTCCAGAAACAAATAAAGGAGCCACCTTTTTTCCTCTTGTTCTATTACTTATAAGTGTATTTCCTTTCACCTGAAATAATAATAATTATTTTGTTAAATTGATTTACAAAATAATTACTGTTTCACTATTTATTTAAATATGTTATCATTTTACGTCGACAAAAAAATGTTATCATTTTACTTTTTATTTTGATTAGTCAAATTTTCTCATTTTTTTCAAAAATATATTTATTACTTAATTTTAAAACTGAAAGTTTTACCAAATATATGTATCTTAAAATCTAAAACGATATTTAAAAAACTTAAAAATCAAACGTAAAAGAACATTTAAATAAAATAAATTGTTAACTAATTTTACATAAACTAAAAAAGTAAAATTTTATTTTATCTTTATTAATATATTATATAAAAATATTATTGGTCAATCTATTTTAAAACAGAGAGAAAACTTAATATTTTACCAAATATTTATTTTGAAAAATAAAAAAAAATAAAAAATCAAACGTAAACACTTAATCAAAATCGAAAAAATATACTTTATAATTATCATTTTAACTAATTTTACGTATTAAATTTTTTATTTTATCCTATATTAATAAGTTTTATAAAAAAAATTTATTAGTCAACATTAAAACAATAAAGCTTTAGAACAAAAAAAAATATATCAAGTCAGTATTTTTATTCAAACTCAACTTTATTTACTATACAATATCGTTTTAAAAATCTTATTACAAATTTACAATCTCAAAACCAAACATATACAAAGAGACTTACTTATACAAAGGTTTTAGTCTCCAAAAGAATGATTTATTTTATTATATACAAATGAGACCAAACCAAGTTGGCTACATAGACTTAAGATCAAAGCTAGACCTTGTAAACAACAATGCTGAACCATTCACACACCTAACTACAAGCAATCTACTATCTATATAAGTCCCACACACAAGCTTAGATAAATCAAACACCTCTGTCGGAATTTGCTTTCTAACTTCTCCAATTACATTCCCAGGTGATTCTATATGATCATTCATCTTCATAGTTACTTCAATTTCTCCAGAAACAAGTTTCACTACAGGAAGACTCGACGGAAACTCCTTAAATGGCACAACTTTTTTCCATTTCTCAGTTTCTAACTTCTCAGCTAAACCTTCTTCAACATCTGGTTCTCCCATTGAGAACTTACCAATGTTTTTTTTTTCTTCTTTAAGGTAAAGTCTCTTACCAGCAACTAGTTTAAACTCAGACAAGGTTTGTAGTTTCCCCATAGCTCCGGTTTTGTTATGTGGCCAGTCTTTGTTTGTTATAGCAGTGAAGGCTATATCAGAACTAAAGTAAAGTGAAGTGTTTTGTCCGGTTTCTGAAGCTTGAGTTATTGTTAAGTGAACATTGCCTATTAAGGCTCGTGTAGAAGGTTGACGTAGAGTTAAACCTATATGCTTTCCTGTTGAGTATAACAAACGCCATTTTCCTGGTAAAAGCTCTAACCAAGACTGTGGTTTTGGACAAGGATTGAGCATTTCCATGAGTCCAATGAAGTGAGCAAGTCTTTGTCGCTGCGTAAGTTTAAAAGTTAAGCTTTTAAGCTATTAAGTGGTTTAAGTAAAGATTTGAAGAGAGACCTGAGGCATGCGGTAAATGTATTCTTCTGAGATTTTTACAGCGGTTGATCCAAGACCCCATCTAATGATATCCATTGATGGCGCAACACGCCATCTTGGTCCACATAGAAATGGATGCTTAAGAGCATCTAAGCAACTGCAACGAAAACACATAACAGATCTTGTTAAGGTCGTCTTAGAGTGCAAAATAACCTACCCGAAGCATCCAACCTGAACCCGATCCGAAAAACACTATAAGAATCCGAACCCCAATTCGAAAAATTATTTCATTGGGTGCTAGACTCCTAAACTTGAAAACCCGTACCTGAATCTGAACTCGTCGGTCAAAGTTTAGTTAAATTGTTTTAAATTTAACTTTTTTTTTTCTTTTTCAATGTTTCCTTACTCAAAACCGACCCGTACCCAAATCCAAATCCGAACCGAACCCGAATCGAACTCGATAAAATTATTCCATTGAGTACTAGACTCATAAACCCGATATAGATTCCTAAACCCGATATACCCGAACCCGACCTGTTTACCCGAATGTCCAGCACTAGCCCCTATGTAATATTATCGTTACCTTATTCTTTTAGAAGGTCTTGTAGCAATAAGTGAAGATAAAAGATGCCACCCTGCTCCCCAGTTTCTATCAAGTATCTAAGATCAAACAAACAAACAAACAATTCCTTAATCTCACGGCCGAGTGAGAGGACTTAAGATGAGTACTTACTTGAACTCCAGTATTCTCAGACTCAGAGTTTTTATTGAGTGTTGTCACGAAGAATTCTCGTAGCGAGGAAGGATCATTCCCCTATACCAATATTTAACAAAACTCAACATCACAATACATCAGGCACAAACAGTATAACTCAGTTAATAATACCTTTGCTAAGAAAGACTTCAATTTCGCAAAGATCAACGGATCCATTAGTTCTTGAAGTACCATTTTCGCCATCATGAATCCAACACATCTTCGAATAATGAAACAAATATGTAAACTTAAGCTAAAGTAATGTAAGTAAACAGAGATTAATTAGTATACCTCATATCAAATGCTATCATCATTTGTCGCCTATCCATGGTATTATAAGCATTGCTAGTACTCGTACCATCCTCGTTAAAGTCAGCTGCATTTCCAAGAATCCCGACCTATATATGAAACTAATTGATAAAACTGAAAACATTAAGAATCAAACTTCGTTATCGAATATATGTTACTAACTTTGATATGTCTATCCACAGGACTAATATGAACATTTTCCAATCTAAGTTCCGTGTGAGCAAGACCATGGCTGTGTAAGTAATTGACCTTCAAGTTCAAACAAAACATGTTAAAAACAATTCAAGATGAAAAAGAATTCGAAGGATTATAAATACATACTCCTATTAAAAGATCCCTCATTAATATACGGATTAGTCTTAGTTGTCTTGAAACTGCAGGTCCTCCAGTTGTATCATCACCCACTCTTCTAAAAGATTCTTCATCTAATGCAAGAGTAGCTTCTAATGTTGGAAGCCAATCAGATTGTTGAAGCCAGTGTCGAATCGAGAAGCTTCCATGGCACTAGAAGGAAAAAGATTAATGAATGGTTGAAGAAAACTATGGACTATGACTGTAAGAGGGAAAGCATACCCCATGCACGAGGGTGAACGAGTAAGGATCATCGGTTAAGGTATTGGAGATATAACCATGAACTTGCATTGAGTAAGAATGGTAAAGAAGTCTACGACGAACTAACTTATTCAAAACCTAGAAGAAGTAGAAAATTTTGGTTATTATAATGAAGAGATTAAGGAGCTTGAAAAGGGCGAGAGGAGAGGATGAACTTGGATAGCTCTTCTTCCTCTTCTTTGAGCTCGAGTTGTATTCAGTTTCCGAAGAACAACTCCTTGGTTAAACAAAGGGCTGTGTAATTGAAACACCACAGAAGATGAAACTAATGAACATAAATCATCTTGTTAATACAATGAAGTAGAAACTGACCTATCTGGAACCTGAACTATAGCTTCAAACACTAGTTCATCAGCCTGTAATAAAAGTCAATAAGTAACATGGAAGTAAATCGAAAGAAACACATAGAGAATTCGAATTGGTAAATACCCGACCGCCATGACCAATGCTAACACGATCAAGAATCTTAAAATCAGACCACTTGAATTGCATCACATGTGCTGATTCATTCTCTACCACATTAGATGATGAAGGTTTTAACGAAGCTGAACAATGAAGCTTTACAGATTTTGAACTTTTCGGCTTCCATAGACTACGTTTAAGACCAATGCTTGGATTTTGCAAATTCCAAGTCGACCAAACTCCACAAAGTGCCATTTTTTCCGACAAAAGCCTCTTCTACATATAAAGACAATAAAAAGACAAAATTTTCAGTTCAAACTTATCAAACAATTCACATTGAACACAAGCTTGGTTTTTCACATTAGTATTAAAAGAAACTTAACCCATTAATAATAATCCTCCAAAAATCAATAAATTCGTTCACTTTATCTCAGAAACAATCATTGATCAATCTTTAAACTCGAATCAAAAGCTCACCGATTCAGATAGAGAGAGAGCGAAAGATCTGGAGATGAAGAAGCAAGTTTACATTCAAAAGTTCCAAAAACAGAAGAAATGGTAAATGATATGAAAGTCGTATATAACGACAGAAGAGACTCGTGAGAGTTGCGTGATGAAGTACGCCTGAGGCATCGCGCCTCGAGGTCGACTCGTGTCTACGTCTATCCCCCAAATATCTAATCTCATTACTCTTATTGGGCCTAGTTAAGTTTACTTAGGCCCAAATGTACTTAATGAGCCTTTAGTGGAACTAGAAGATAACACACTGGGCTCTTGCTCTTGTTACAGTTTTGAGGAGTCGGGTGACGTGGCCATCACTAACTGGGTAACCAAGCTTAATTGGATCACAACCTACTTAATGGGCTTTACTTGTTAAGTTCACCATATTGGGCTTCAGGTGTTTTATAAACAAAGAAACATCAAACATCTTTTATAAAACATAATCTAATATTATATAGAATTATAGATAATATCTACATCTCTCATACCAATACATTATATTTTAGCTATAATTTCATTCTATAAGCTTACCCTTTAGGCACACGGTCACGTGACAAAGACTAGTCACGAGGACAAATACCAATTTTTCCTGGTTTTAGAAGTGAGTCATATGAATTAGAGTAAACCGGGTTTTATTGATTTAGAGTAAAAACAATCTATAAACCATTTTATTTGCGTATGATTTCAACTAATTTCAAGTATATTAAAAAAAACAATTGTTTTTTTTTGTTTAATTCTTATTAAATAAAACAATTTATTGGTCAATCCATTAAACATTAAGAATAAAACTCAAAATTTTGCTAAATATTTATCTTGAAAACTTAAAACACACTTACTAAAAATAAAATAAAATCAAAAAAAAAAATAATTAAAATCGGATACGACATATTTATCTTGTGTTCTTTTTTAACTTTTTCTTATCCAACTTTGTTTGTTTCCTTCATTTATATACAACGAACCATAAAATTATGCATACAGAGAGATACATTCACCAGATAGTTATGGATGATGATGATGATGATGATGGTGATGGTGATGGTGATGGTGATGATGATGATGTGATCTTCATATATTACATTACATTACATACTTGCTACAACAGATGTAATCTCAGCCTCCACCTCAACATCTCCTTCAGATCCTTCCTTAGTCATCTGTATCATTTTACCCAAACCGGTTTAGATAATCCAATAATCAAACCAAACCATACAATTATTATTTGGTTAACTAAAACCAAGAGTGTTCTCTCCATTTACCTGAGAAGAATCCTTTGATATGGTTTCAGATAAATACAAATCCAACGCTCCTTTACCACGTAGTATCTTAGCTCCAGTACCTCTACGACCTTCTCCTTCAACGGCTTCTTCATCCACCACAACCGCCTCTATCATATCATTACCTGTACTCTCCTCCGGTATCTCATACATAGAGTCCATGAGAATGTTTTCTAAAAGAGCTCTTAAGCCACGAGCTCCTGTGTTTTTCGTTATAGCTTTCTTAGCTATTAGTCTCAATGCAGTTTCAGTGAAATGTAGCTTTACCTGAGGAAAAGAGTCAATGAAGAAGTGGATCACAGAGATTGAGATAAGTAAGTTAACTTACACTATTCATCTGATACATCTTTTTGTATTGCTTTCCAAGAGCGTTCTTGGGATCAGTAAGCACCTGTAATACAATGGTAGTATATTACATGATCTGAGTTGATGTAAGAACTCACATGTTATTATTATTACCTGCATAAGTTGGTTCTCGGTTAAAGCAGACAAGCTTACAAGAACTGGAAACCTTCCAACAAATTCAGGTATTAAACCATAAGCAATCAAGTCACTGCTTTCTACCTGACAATACCAAACATTTCATTAGCAACTTCGATACATGAGAGCTTGATGAAGAGATGTTAAAACCTACAGTTTCCATTAGGTTCGATGCAACAGCTGCATTTGTAACACCACCTACTCTCATGTTAGCACGTATAGGAGCACCAAACCCTATTGAAGAATCATGGCGTCTAGAACAAAACCATTCAGTTGAACTTCTAAACAAAAAAAAAAGAGAATATCGCGATTTATTCATTAGTCATACCTCTCGGAGATTGTCTTTTCGATATCTACAAAAGCACCACCACATATGAATAGTATATCCTTTGTGTCTATCTGCAAAACACTTGACAAGGTCCTTAGTCTCGACCCATATTGACGACAATAGAAACATACAGAGTAGAATCAAGCAAAAACAAACCTGGATATTGTCGCCTCTAGGATGCTTCCTAGCTCCCTTCTCAGGTACATTAACAATCTATATCCATAAAGAGGGAGTTAGAAACTAAGCATCAACAACAAAAGAAGTATTGAGATCTTAGTTAGCAGAGCTCTCAATAGTATATGACTTAAACTGAAAACTTACTGTTCCTTCGAGCATTTTTAGTAATGCTTGTTGAACACCTTCTCCTGATACATCTCTGCTGATGTTAAGGCTTTCTGCCTGGTAATCAAAATGTCAATAGAACAAAGTAATATTCAAGTTCTCGAAACTAGCACGAGGAAAAAGTTTTTTAGTTAACCTTCTTTGTTATCTTGTCGACTTCATCAATGTAAACAATCCCTTGCTGTGCAGCTGCAACATTATAATCTGCAACCTAGACAGAGATACCAAAGAAATCGATTATAGTAATATACCAGTACGAAATAGTTTGGTTTTAGAAGCTTACTGTGAGAAGTTTGTATAATATAGATTCGACATCCTCTCCCACATAACCAGCCTGACAAATCATTTCATTTCCGAACCACAAATAAATGAATGTCACATATTGGTCATCATGAAAAGAACATAATCCAAAAAAAGAGTAAAAGAAAGGCGAGAAATTGCCTGAGTTAGTGTAGTTGCATCCGCAATGACAAAAGGAACATTCACAAACCTTGCTAAGGTTTTCGCAAGTAGTGTCTTCCCTGTGCTTGATGAAAAACACCAAAACAAATGTATTATAGCTTGCGTTTTTGGCAGATTAGGGTTTTAGAATATTTACCTGACCCAGTTGGTCCCATCAGGAGAATATTACTCTTCTCCAATTCTACCATATCATCATCTGCTGGTTTCGCTGCAGTGCTATCAGTTTCTCCTATAGACCTAGCTTCCCAATAGATTCAAGTATCATAACTAACCAATCTTATACAGATGCAAATGAAATGTGAAAGCAAATCATAATATATGTTTATTCATTTTCAGATGTTTAAGCTATACTATAGAAGATAGATTATTTTCCAGAAAGCATAAGAGAGTGAGCTAACCGTTTCGGCGATGATTCGTAATGTATCCTCTTGTAGTGATTGTAAACTGCCACTGAAAGCACCTGCATCCACAAGATGAACACAAGAATTCCTTTAAAATAAAGTATATTCCTCATGTCTAAACCCAAATAGAAGCATATAAAATTCACAAATCAGAGTTGAAGTGAGCACTGAACTGAACTATGAAAAGTAAACACTGGAACTAAACCTAGAACCTATAAAAATCAAGCATCAGACAACTAAAAACCTGTCTTGATCCTACTCACTTTTTTGGCTCTTTCCTGACCAATCACAAACTTGTCTAAACCTTTACATATCTCCTTTGGTGTTGGAAACTCAGACCCAAGATTAGATCCACCCCAACAATCTTCTTTCGAATTCGACCCTGTTTCATTACCAGCACCACCAGAACTGCTTCCACCNACGGATACTCCATCTCCCGGAGGCTGCCATAGATCTGGTGGGTCACCTTGTGAACTCAGAATAGTATAAGAACCAATACCATTCAGCTTCTGGGCATAACCTTTGAGTGATGCAATTTTATTTGAATGGTGATTGGATTTAGAACGGTGATTGTTGCAGTGAGGAGGAGTTATGGTTGCTCGAGCTGTGTGGATACGGTTGAAGATAAAGTGCCTAAATTGAGAGAGTGTGAGAGAAGCTGTTTCTCTTGAGGTATTCGACCTTAAAGCTGTGGCCATGGCGGATTAAATGGATTGATGAAGAAGAAAGTAAGAGACTCTCAAACAAATTTGATTAACATAATCTGATCGAAAAGTTCTTAGTAAAAATTGAAAATTTCGTGTAAAGGGTTTTAAATTCGATCGATCGAAAGAGATTGAGATGGAGCAAAATGGGAAATTTTGTGAAAGAACAAGACTCATGGAGTCATGGTTTCTTAATACGTCGTCGTCTCCCAGACCACATGCCTCAAAAATTTATACAAACTTCTAAGCTTCTATTTATTATTGTTTAAATTTATTATTAGAAAAATTTATCTATACATTTTTTTTAATTATTATTTATTTTTTTGGTTAGATTTCATAATTTATTTAGAAAATAAAATAATGTTTTATATTTTACATATGTTTCATTTTTAAAAATTTATTTATATAATAAAATAGATAAATTATTCATTCTTTTTTTTTAATCAATTAAAATCATGAAATCTTTATTTTAAATTTTACAAACTAACCATATATTTTCCTAAGTTTATTAGCTAATCCACGTCGTTTCAAAGCCCACTTGATATGACATATATCCACACCCTATTTATCATAGACTTGATAACAGAGAATCATAACTTCTTCCTCTTTCGTTTCGTTCACCAAACACCATTCCTCTCTCACCCTAAGTCTTCTTCGTTCATCTTTCTACCAAATACACGAGAGAAGCTTAAAAAAACGCGAAAACTTCGCCAATCCAATTACGCGAAAATCAAAAGGTATTGTCTATGTAAACTCTTAGATCTATCATTAGTTATTATACTTTTTACGTATTTAATAGCTTCTCTAATCCGTTTTAGAATCTCTGTTGTGTTTTTTTCGATTTTAGTTGTTTTTGGATATGGCGTCGAAGCGGATCTTAAAGGAATTGAAGGATCTACAAAAGGATCCACCTACTTCATGTAGCGCAGGTCTTTGCTTGTTTCCTTTTAGATTCAGAGATTTTATAATCTAGTTTCTTCGAGAGCTGATGTTGATGGATCAATTTTTGTATTGTTTGGTACCAATCTGATTCGTATAAATCTTATCAATGGCGGATCTAAAAAAATAATTTCACCAGGGTCAAATATTCAAAAATTATATTTATCAGGGGCAAATATGAAATAAAAGTAAACATAAAATAATTTATCAAGTAATCAAAACTTAAATTTAAGGTTCTGATTACAAATCATATTATTTGGTTTCAAAGTAGCTTGTGTTCATTGATGTTTATGTATATATTGATAGGTCCTGTTGCTGAAGACATGTTTCATTGGCAAGCAACAATAATGGGTCCATCAGATAGTCCTTATGCTGGTGGTGTTTTCCTTGTAACTATTCATTTCCCTCCGGATTACCCATTCAAACCTCCTAAGGTGATTTGATTCCTATGTTTTTGCCGATTATGTCGGTTTTGTTATGTAATTGTTCTTGATTTGGTGTTATGAAATCTATCTAGGTGGCTTTTAGGACAAAGGTATTTCATCCTAATATTAATAGTAATGGAAGCATTTGTCTTGATATCTTGAAAGAACAATGGAGTCCTGCTCTTACCATTTCTAAGGTTCGTTTTGTTTTTCTTCTTGTTTTTAGTAAATATTAGAATCCATGTGAAACAGATAATCTCCACATACTCTCTACTAAACATCTTCAGAGGCTATAGTTTAAACATGTTTTGGTTCCTGTTTGAAATGATAACATTTAGAAGGGTGTATTGAAAATGAAGATTTTAGATGATAAATCATGTGTTATAGTGTTATTGCATTCATGGATTTTGGTGTATCATCAAATTCATTTTTGGTGAAAATAATATATGAATTTGATTTAAGAGGTGTATTGGAATAATATTTGATGTTATTTGATTTTTTATGAGATTATAGATCATTTGCAGAGTTTTGGTGATTTATCAGTTTTGCTAATAAATTCTCTGAAATCTCACTTGAAAATCTTATGATTTTAAGTTTGTATTTTTACTTAAGAATTCTTTTAAGTTTGGATTTTATTGTATATTTTAAAATCATTATTTCAAAAACACTTGATTTGAGAAGATATTTTAAAATTCATTTTTCAAAAATCTGTCTAAACTTTAGTTTCAATACACTTTTAAAAATTTTAGGTGAGGTTTTAAGAGATTTAAAATCTAAATGAGATTTCATAGAATTTAATAACAAAATTTATGGTTAACCAAATTCTTTCAAATCATCGCAAATCGCATCAAAAATCGAATCACATCATATTTAAAATCCAGTACACTAAGATAAAAATGATTGATTAAGCTGTCTCTCAAGTCAATGAGGATAATAATACTTCCTTTGTAAATGATCACAGGTGCTATTATCAATCTGTTCTTTATTAACAGACCCAAACCCAGATGATCCTTTGGTGCCTGAGATAGCTCATATGTACAAAACTGACAAGAACAAGTATGAGTCTACTGCAAGGAGCTGGACCCAGAAGTATGCCATGGGCTGAAAGGTTAAAATGACATCTCTTTATGAAAAAAAAAATCTACCTTAATTTCTTTGTATGATTCAGTAGACATCTCTCTTGTGTTCTTTTTTTAAATTTATATGACCAAATGAAGTGGGTCCTGTTTTAAGCAGAAAAAAACGTCAATCTTTGTGAAACTAGAAACTGAAAACCTTATGGTGTTTCGTCTTGTGGTGATATGATTTGATTTTTTTTGCTGTGTAATGTAATGAGCCACCAGTTTTTTTTAAATTTATCTGACTATCTTAAGATTTCAAATTTACTGTTAGGTTTATACCTTATTTATTCAACCAAACAATGCAGAGTTTTTAAGACCGGCAACGGACCGAGACTATTAATTAAATTAGAAATTACACTTTAAATACTAAAATCAAACACTATATATTAAACTCTAACCTTAAATACTAAATTATAATCTCTAAATCAAAATTTTAAACCCTAAATAATAAATATTAAACCTAAACACTAAATACTAAACTCTAACTATAAATAATAAACCCATAAATAGTAAATCTAAATATTAAACATTAAATTTTAACATTTAATAAAAAGTATATTTTTATAAAAAATTATAGCTTTTAATAAAAATATA
>KE158995.1:0-27602 GCA_000411055.1 Leavenworthia alabamica | reverse complement strand
GAGGTGGTAACAGGAGTTTATACATAAGGTTTGTCTCCTTGTCAATTAACTTCTTCAGTAACTGTTAATCAAGCAAATAGATTTTTATATTTAGATTTATAGCAAAAACAAAAATGGTAAATATAGAGAAATTAAAAGAGGGTTTTTTAATTAAACTACCAAATTAGTATTTGCCAAGCTCTTTGAGGCCGTAACCATCACGAGCCTCTACTATTTTTTTAAAAAAACTTATATTAAAAAATATTTATTTTGATATTATTTAAATTTTACTTACAAAAATAAAAGATTAAATTTATTAATATTACATTATTATTATTACAAATGTCAAAATTTATTAATTTAATAATATATGTCTAATCTCGCTAATTAAAAATTCGACATGTGTCACTTTTTTATAGAAATAATATAAATTTATATAATAAAATTAATTTCAAGACGTAGTAAAAGAACTTAAAATTATGAACCAGAGGCATAACTCTAGTATACATTACATATTTTTTATATTTATTCTAAATTTAGTTGATATATATTAATTTTAGTTATTTCTATCTAAACTAATTAAAAATTTTGTTATTTTAAATTAAATATTATTTAAAATTTTGTAAAAATATTTTAAAATAACTACGAATTATTTGTATAAAATTACGTTATTTTAAAATAATATTAAACCAAAGTTTAATATAATTTAGTGAATGTTGACTAATAAACTTTATAAAAAAAAAACTTAACAAAATAAAAAAATGTTTTAACTTAAAAAGACATAAAAATAATGGCTTTTGCTGAGTTGTTGAATATGGCTTCTAAATGGGCCTCAAAAAAGTTGTGGAAAAATAAATAAAAAAAATCCCCACAAAATTGTTATTTTTTTCACACGTGCTATATTTCTATACATATAAAATAATTTTATAGTGTATAAATTTGACCGTTGACGATTCAGATATTACCCGCCATGAATCCGACAAATCCCACGTGGCAGTCTTAACCTCCACCCGCGTAAACAAAACCGAACCACAACCCAATCCTAATCTTTCTATAAAAAAGAAAAAAAAACTCATTTCTTTCTTCTCTTCTAATTTATTTCTCTCCGGTTAGTTGCTAAAATCCAGATTTCACAGATTAACCAAAACGATGCCGTATTGCGAGATCGTAAACGAAAACGCCGGTCCAGAAACGACGCTTAACAATGCCGGCGTTAAAATCTTCTACAGAACATACGGTCATGGTCCTACCAAAGCTCTTCTCATCATAGGTAAATCATTTATTATTCTACCTTATTGATTGATTTCATTATCTAACTCAGAGATTGATTTCAATTTGTTCTAGGTTTAGCTGGAACACATGAATCCTGGGGTCCTCAAATCAAGGGATTAACAGGAACAGATCAACACAACGAAGAAGAAGATGATGATAATGGAATCTATTCCAATGATTCAGGAATCGAAGTTTGTGCTTTTGATAATCGTGGTATGGGACGAAGCTCTATACCTACACATAAATCTGAGTATACGTAAGTGTCTATTTCTCCATTGTCTACTCATTTTTCAATACTGAAGAATCCAAATTTTGTTTTGGGAACAGAACAACGATAATGGCAAAAGATTCAATTAATTTATTGGATTATTTAGGATGGAAGAGAGCTCATATAATTGGACATTCAATGGGTAAATTTTCTTCTTTTCTTTAAGTAATGGTTCAATTCTGTATATTACTCACATGTGGTTTTGGTTGAACAGGAGCTATGATAGCTTGTAAGGTAGCTGCAATGGTGCCTGATCGTGTTCTTTCTCTAGCCTTGCTTAATGTTACAGGTGGAGGTTTTGAGTGTTTCCCTAAGGTACATAGCCCATATGTGACTAATATTTTCTTATTTGTTATGATTTTGTTACAACTCAACAAGAATCTGACTATGTCTTTTTTTGTTTTGTGTTTAATGTGTGTTTAAGCTTGATAGGCAAACACTTTCGATAGCTATACGTTTTCTTAAAGCAAATACACCAGAACAAAGAGCAGCTGTTGATTTGGACACACATTATTCAAAGGTAATGAACAAAACTGGTTGTAGAATTGTTAATATACATGTAAAATGATTGAGTTGGTTGAGGATAGATTCATTGACGGATTATGTTATTAGAGTATTTGGTAACAAAATTTGTGAGTGACTATGTTCTCATGATGTTTATATGAATTATGTTTTGCAGGATTATTTAGAAGAATCTGTAGGAACTAACACAAGAAGGGAAATTTTATATCAGGTGGGTTTAATGGTTTTATTATTTCCAAATTGTAACTCGAACCAGCGACATCTGAATTACCTCAGAACTCTTTACGAGCTATCACGCTCTCGTGGTTTCATGTCGAAAAAATTACATAGATGTAATGATTGTTTAAAGGGAAGCTAATATATAAGAGATGTAATGCAGCAATATGTAAAAGGAATATCAGAAACTGGAATGCAATCAAAGTATGGTTTTGACGGTCAACTTAATGCTTGTTGGTTACATAATATCACAAAACCGGAGATCGAAGCAATTCGCTCGGCTGGATTTCTTGTTTCAGTCATTCATGGAAGGTAAACAACACACAGAAACAGTTAGAATCAAATATCATCTTGTGTACTTGGTCTTGAGTTAGTTGAACTAGTAAAGTATCTTAATCCTTAATTGAGTATGTGGTGGGTTATATGCAGACATGATGTTATTGCTCAGATATGTTATGCAAGAAGATTGGCTCAAAGGCTATATCCTGTAGCTAAAATGGTGGATCTTCATGGTGGTCATCTTGTAAGCCATGAGAGAACCGAAGAGGTACATCTGATGTCTATAAAACTTAACACTAGAAGTGTCAAAATGGGTGGATTGTTCTTAACTGACTATGTCCAATTCTTAATGGACTGTTTTGGACAAGCTCAATTATAGAACGGGTTAAGACGATCTGCGGACCATTTGGCCAATAGACAAAATGGTCCGGATAATAATGGAAACACAATTTACTGCAAAAAAACGTAGAAACACAATTTCTCGCTAAAAACACATTGATAGCAAACTATGAAGACTTACAGGCTCTGAGGTCTTTTAGGAATAGCATTACTACAACATGAATCTCTTGTTGATGTCTCTATTTCCTCAGAACCTGGAAAAAAGGATTTAACATACATTTTTGGTCAATCTTCAGGTAAATAAATCGCTTCTCGAGTTAATCAAGGCATCAGAAATGAAGAAAAAACCAACTGATTGGACTAACCTCACCATGGAAACTCCAGGTATAGATAAATACATTAGTTCCATTGTCTTAGACCATTTACATATATCATTAATTATAAGCTTGCTCTGTTTTGTTATCTCAGGTTATTTCAAGAGTAGAATAACATTGATTAGGACTTCATTAGAAGGCAAGAATAATGGAACCTCTCCTGTAAATTTCATAGTAGAAAAGTTCCATAGCTGTTTACTTTTCCTCTTTGGGGTTTTGGTTTTAGCATTTGAGTATGCAAGAAAAGCTTTCAGAATTGTAAAACCTGTCAAAGTTGGACCTTCTCTTACATAACAACAAACCAACCTTTCATATTTCGACCAAGTAAGCTTCTCACGCAACAAGGCATCCTTCAATGATTAAGCTGATGGAAACAAAAGCTCTTAAGGATAATTTTGCTACAAAGAGAAGCTAGAGAAGGAGACGATGCATTTACATGTAAGAGATAATAGAAACTGTTGATATATATATTTACATGTGTAGATGATCATTACAATGTCACTGATCACTCCATGCAAATAAATAAAACTATTTATGCTTGCGAATGTAACATGTAAAAAGACAAGACGATTAAATCTCAATTAAGACAACATATATTTTTGTAGAATATAATTGTGTTCTTAAGTTTCTCCATAAAAATAAGAATCACAAGTCCTATACAACTGCTTTATATTTGATTATATTTATATATAATGGATTAAACGCTTACGATTTTTTTTTTTTTGACTAAAATAATACAACAACTATAAAACAAATTTATAAATCTTTTTGATGAAACGTTTCCAGGGTTAGTCTTATGGCTTATATTTGATTATATGGTCTATAATGGATTAAACGCTTAAAATTTTGTAGACTAGAGAATAATAGCAATTAGAAAACAAATTTAATGCAATAGAAATATTGAGTTTTGATGAAACAATCTTTTTATTACAAGAACATGAACAAACAAGCTAATTCTGAAACAAAAAACAGAAGAGGTGAAAGAGATGAGAAGAAGACATACCTGTTGCTGCTTGTCTGAAATCAAAGTGTTAAAGCTTTTGTATTGATGAATGATATTGCGTAATTGAATTGTTTAATCTGCAGAAGCAGAGAGAAAGAGAGAAGAGGTAGATGAGATTATGGTTTGGTCAGTGCTTCATCAAATTAATATTCCTTCATGCAACAAGATATGCTCCTCGAATATACCCTTTACATACCTTTGTTTACGGATAAGGGTATTCTCGTCATTCATCACGCTAATAAAAATTTATTGGGCTTGAAAATATAAGGCCTGTTTTGTGGCCCATTCAGACACGTAAAAATAAAAGGTTTTGGCAAAACCTCCATTGACGAAGGAAGTAAAGTAAGCAGGGGAAAATGTCTGCGACTGTTCCTTCAATTGTTCGTTCTGAACAAACTTGGGATTTTAGTTGGTAATGATCGTTAAAATTCTCTTACTTAGCTTCTCTAATTTTGGATTTTATTTTAAAAAAATTTCTCTTTAGTGATTCGGTTGTTCGTTATGTGTTAGCTTTGTATCTGATGATAGAACTTACACTAATTCGATTATACAAATATTGGGTTTGATTCATTTGAGATCAATTCTTCAATCTACACTCCAAAGTTTCGATCTTTACTTCTCTGTATACAGCAACATGACCTAGTTTCATTTCTCCACTCAATTAGGTTAATTAGGGTTAGGGTTAATGTTTCACAACAATATTGAGAATTACACTGTTATAGAGTTGAGTAAATTTGATTTTTTTTTTGGATTTTGATGGACAAAAGTTAGGGTTTAATGTATGTAACAGAGGTTTTGTTAATGTGTAGTAATTTGGATGTGAATTTTGAATCAGAAGAACATGATTTGATTATTTACACATCATTAGCTGTTGATAAAGAGGTTTGTTTATTTCTTAATTATTTTTTACAATATATATAAAATATAAAAATAATTTTCAACTAAAGTTATATGCTTTTCTTTAATTTCACTGTTATGGTAATGACCGTTAATGCAGTTACAGCCTGATAAGGTAAAAAGAGTTATGTCAGTATCAAACAACAAGCTTATTGTGTGAGTTTCTTCATCTCCTTATTTAACTGTTTTTGAATTGGTTAAATCGATTTGTAAGACTAATTTTTAATTAGATTTGTTGACTTAAATTTATATCTAAAATGTTCTTGTTTATCCGATAAATCTGAAATTATATCTGAATTTATTTTTTGATTAATTTAAAAATATACTCTAAAACTAAAAATATTTAAAGTTCGTATTTGATAATAAACATAAGTTTAATTTCAGATATCATGTATTAGACTACATATTTTGAATATTTTGACCAGAGCTAAGTTTCTATTAAGTATTTTAGTGAAGAGTATATAATCCACAGATCCAACGGCTTAGAATCTTACGATTACCTTCTTTCACTTAGACGCGGTAAGATCTTATCCGTTTATTACAAAGCTCTTCGCAGTTTTAACATTTCCCTCTGCACTCGATAAATTCGTCAGATTTTTATTTAGAACCCTAAACTTATTCAAAAGACTTCACTTCATCGATCCGATCCATTTCACTCGAATCCAAGGAACATTGTTTCGTTGAGACATTTCAATTTCGTCGTCTTCATGGGTGGTCTAGCAATGGAGGAAATGCCTTTATCAGCACTGTTCGAACAAGCAAGGAAAATTCATCTTAAAGTTTCAGAATCTGGTGTTGATCAGGTTGAAAGCTTCTTCCAACTGAGTTGGAAATTTCTAGGGATATGCTTTGTTCTAAATCTATTTTGTTGTGTGTTTGTTTAGGATCTTGTGAAGAAGGGATGTGAAATGTTACACAAGTGTGAAGAGATGATAGGGAAGCTTGGTTTGTTCTCTTCTAATGAAACTAAAGAAGATATTAGCACTAACAATCTCAAGTATCTTTTGGTAATTAGGTTAATAACTATGTGAAGAACTTTGGATAGTGTTCTATTGATTGTGCCTTATTGAAACTTATACAAGTTACTATTGATGTGTTGATTATCATAAGATTGTATGTGTATTTGAGTTAGGTGCCTTACTATCTTGCGGAGTTGATGGAGAAAACTATACAGGACGATCGGATTCAGATTGTGAAGGCTTCTTATGCTAAGTTGAAGGTGAGTTTTCTTCTGCTTGAGTGTTTTGTATGATGCTATTGCTTGTAGGAATAAGTATTAATGTATTAAGTTTTGTTGTGTTTAGGAGTTTTTTTCATTTTGTGAGGCAATGGAACTTGTTCCTGATGAGGAGTTAGAGGCTTCTTCACGAGGAGGTTCTGCTCCACCTGCAGATCGAAGGGCTCTTAAGGTTGGTTCAGTAGCACTGTTTCTTTTGTTTTATATCGGAATTTGAAATGTGTATTATGATTGTGATTTTTTGTAGATAGCTCGGTTCAAACGTCAAAAGGCTGCAGAGTCAAAGCTTCTTGAAATTAAAGAGATGAAGGAGAGATGTGGACGTTCAACTAAAGCTTCAGCCTTGTCGACTCCTATTGAATCTGGAGAAGAAGATATTCCAGATGATGATAGCGAAGAAGAGAGAGAGGTTTTGTCGCTATTTTATCACGGCATCTGCTTTTTCTTAATCGACTTTTCTCTTAAGCCTTGTGTTATTATATGGCTTTTCTCCGCAGGCATGGCTTTCCACAGTTAACTTAGCAGTTTGTAAGGTATGTCTATAAATCATTTATTAGAATCCTAAGCTTTGGCACGAAGATCTTGCTTTATCTGATGATTGAACTGTGCTATAGGCTATTGATCTTTTGGAAATGCTAAAGAGAGAAGACGAAATGCTTACTGCAATAAAGGAAAGACAGTTAAAGGTATAGGTTACCTCGGTTTCGGTGTTGGTTTTTTCTACATGCTAATGAATTATCTTAAGAATGATCTATGATTAGAATGGAGAAGATGAGTTTTCTCGGGATGCTCTTGATGATCGTACAAAGAAAGCTGAAACCTGGCACAGAGATGCAGCTGCAAGGATACAATACTCTAAACCAGCACAGCCAATCAGTTGTGCTACATTTGCACAAGATGTATTAGAAGGAAGAGCTTCAGTATCACAAGGTCATGAACATAAACACCAACCTCTTATATTTGGTCCAGCAAGTATTGTTGGTGGACCACTCTCTACAGAGAGAGAGAGAATGATAGCTCAAGTCTTTCAACCAAGTCACAGGTAAAGTAAACACAATATCATACACAAAAATAAAAGGTGATTAAACTTGGGTTTTGTAGGATGCCTACAATGAGCATAGAGGATGCTGGGTTAACAGAGATGAAGATCATGAATGATTGGCAAGAACAAACGAAAAAAGCAATTGAAGAAGCAACTACGTCGTGGTACAACGATAAACCTCTGAGAAGAAAGGAAGAGGACGATGATGATGAAGACGAGGAAGCTGTGATGAAAGCTAGAGGTTTTGATGATTGGAAAGATGATAATCCTCGTGGTGCTGGTAAGAAGAAACTCACACCTTGTGGCTAAGTTTGAGACTCAGACACATACTGTTATAACCCTTGAGCCTAGATTTACAGCAACAAATTTAACTAGTGGAAAGTGGAAACCATGTTCTATAAATCTTGTCGATTATTTTTNTTCGGATAAAACCCATTCGGGTTCGGATATATCGAATTTAAGAATTTAGTATCCAATGGAATAATTTGTCGGATTCATTTTGGATTCAGATTTGAGTACATATCAGTTTTGGGTGAAGAAATATTAAAAAAATGGTTAAATTTTAAAAAATTTAATTAAATTTTCATAAATATAACTAAAATTTTTAAAATAATTTAATTACTTATATATATATATATATATATATAACAGGATTTCTAGTTTTAGCCGACGGATTCGAATACGGATTTTCAGGTTTAGAAATCTAACCACCAATGTAATAATTTTTCAAATTTGAATTCGGATTAGGATCCGATGTTTCAAAGTAGGTTATTTTGCCCTAGCTAGAGGCAATGTATATATTTAGTAAAATATTAACGTATGACTGAATCTAAAACCATCTTTCTTTGTCCTCTATTATTGTGTGACCCACGTTCGCCCACAGCACAATTTATGAAATAAACAACAAAAGAACAACGAGAGTAAGAAAAAAGAAGATCTAAACACACATTTAGCTTGTGAATGATTAACTTCAAAAGTACAATACAATGAAAACATCACTAACATGTAAACCAGGATTCAACTAAACCCTAGTTTCCTCCTGGAAACAACACGTTTCGTGACTTTTAAAAAACAATAATACGTAGTTGATAAGAACAGAGAACAAAACGATCAGATTCGGTCAAGAAAAATAAAATGACTCTTTTACCCTTGAATGCATTGAAACCCTTCACAAACCCAAAGCCAAATTCCAAATAAAATAGCACAAATGCAGAAATCAAACATTAAAACTAACCAAACATGTTTCTTCCATATTTGATTTACCTTTTGTTTATGATGATGATGATCACTTAACAAACCATTTCTCATTTCCTTGTGTAAAACTCCATTGTTACTATTCCCATTTAAATCAAGCTTCTTCTCTGATATCTCTTTACTTTTATTAACATTATTATAATCTTCTCCTTTTGTTTCATTATGTAATCTCTTCTTCTTCTTTAATGCCTTTAATGGCTTTCCCAAAAGTGGCATCAACGCAACTCTTCTTCCTTTTGATGAATCAATACTCTGATTTCGACTCTCTCTTGCTACACTCCTTGGAGATCCAACCAAATCCATATCTAATTCCAAATCAACATAAACAATCTCCGCAAAAATCGGATCTAGCTTCGATTGAAGACAATACGAAACCGGATTAATCAACGTTTCTGAATCAGATCCGGTTCTAATCAGATCTTCCATAACTGATCTTAACCGATTCAATAACCAAAACGACTCATGCTTCTCCATACCTTCATCAACAATAGCGAAATACACAAACGAATCATCATCATCATCATCGATTGAGAATATGTAAGTCTTCTTACGAACTGTATGAGAGAACATTGAATGATGTGGAGGTGTGTTTTCGAGACATCGTAAAGCTACAGCTTCGATTCCTGGCTCTACCTTGGATACAAACTCGGCGAGAACTACTGTTCCTTTCGCAATACAAGTATATAACAATAAACTTGGATCTGAAATCATTGTTTTGTTGAATATGGATTCAATGAAGAGATTGAAACAAATAAAACACAGATCGTTAGGTTTTCATACGGATTCTTGTAGCGCAACAAAGGAAAATGCTGCGATATCGATCGAATCAGAGGATGAGATTGGACGTTTTTTGTTTCTCTCTGTCTTTTTCTAAAAATCCATAATCTGTTTCAATGAGATTTTTCTCTTTCTCTATCTATTTCTCGCTCTCTAGGGTTTGTGGAATTTTCTACGGAAAATAACAGAAATGGAAGAGGAGATCCATTATTGGAGAAAACGAAACACAGAAAAAAGAAAGATACAGCAACATAATATTTTACTGACTGACTTTTCCTATATTTACAAGCATATCCCCATAACAAGCTTTTGGATTTTAAATAATTTGGATGCAAGAATTTAATATTATTCATTTTTATGATTTATTTGGAATATCCAAAATATTAAACAAAAATTTTGATTAATTTGAATAGATTATTTTATGTCTTAAGATAATTAAAGTTAAAATGGTACTGGTTTAAAAGTTTTTACGGAGTTTCACGTTCGAGATAACCGTTAATGTTAATTAAAATATATAAAAAGATATTTAAAAGTTTTGGTAATCGTAATTTTGTTTTGAATAAAAGTTTATCCATTATAAAAATTATTGTACATAGATGACAAAAAAAATTAAAGTATAAATTTTTTTCAAAATTCTGGTATATACTTATAGAATCGTTCGTCGTAATTTCGTACTGCACATGTACTTTATCTATCATAAAAAATCCAAATGTCATAAATAACTTATCATCTGTTGAAAAAATTTAGTTATACAGTAAAACCTCTATAAATTAATAATATTGGTATTTTGATANTTTGATATTTTATTAATTTATCGTGATATTAATTTATCTATAAATTAATATTTATTAATTTGTAGTATAAATTAATATTTATTAATTTATAAAAATATTTTTTGATCTTAATATTTTTATAAATTCTTTAAATATAAACGGTTTTTTTTTTTAAATTCATATATGAATTTTTTGAATGTTATCAATATTATAATTTCTGCTTGGACATTTAATATTCATCAAGTGATAATAGTAAAAAAATTTCGATATTACAAAGTTCGATCTGATGATTATGATTCCAAGAATTTAGAAGAGGATTCAATTTATGAAAACAATATTCATGAACTTGAAGTTGTGACCAATAATCTTAGTTATCGGAACAAAATAGATATTAATAGCTTATTCAACTATTATGATGAAAATAATTCATGCTCAGAATTTAAGAGTTTAGAATAAATTGTGGTTTATGTCTTTAATGCTGATAAAGGAATTAAAGACGATATTATGACATCTTTCAAACCCGTTACGCGTATGGAAGCAATTATAGCGTCTACAACTCTTTACAATTTTTAGAGGCAAATCAAGAAAACAACAATAGAAGTGTTTGATGCAATAAAAAAATTAGAGATGAGCTCCAATGAAATTCAAACTTTAAGAAAAGACAAACAATAATGAAATCATATTTTACTAAATTGACTTAATTATACATGCCTATAATTATATATGTCTAAGAGTTATAATTATTAATTTATGATATTATTAGACTATATTTTTATATGGAACTTTCAAAAAATTTATTATCTTATTATTTTATCAAATTCTGCTATTTTTTACATTAGTTCGAATTGAAACCGGAAGATTTTATTAATTTATAATGTTTATTAATTTATCGAGTATTAATTTAAAGAGGTTTTACTGTATATAATCACGTAGGTAGAAAGTAAAAATTATTCTCGTATTAATTTGACATCAAGATTAGTTTGTAGTATTATGTGATAAGATAAAGTATATGACATTTTATTGATATTTGTAAAATTCAGGGAGCTAATCCATAAATATATGTTCTTTGGACGCTGTTTAAAACATCGCAGAGAACACACCCGTCTCTAAACAACATCAGTTATAGGATCCGATCAAAGATGGATCAACCCGACCCAAAAGTTTCCTCTGGTCTCATTCTCTCCTCCACTAAACCGATGCGATCCTTTCTCGCGTCAGCCTCCGATGATCATCATCTGTCCAACGAACTCAGAGAAATTGCGTCTGATCTACGCTCAAAGAACACCGTTCCCTACAAATTACTCCGCGCCATATGGACCGGATCTGATCCCTCAACCAAACCCGGTTTATCAGGACTTTTCTCCGGCTCCGAATTCATCTTCACCAGTCCCAAACCCAGAGAAAAGGTACGCGAACCTCGATTCATAATCAAATCTAACTATGAAAATCTACATTTATGTATAATTTTGGATCTGATTTGTTTGTTAGAGTGAAGAACTAAAACTGAGATTAATAAAGCTTAGAGATATAGCAGAGAGAAAAGAATACGATGAACTTGTTAAAGATATAACACCAAAGAAACAAGTTGAAGAACCTTTCTCATCTTACAAAGATCAACTTGGTTTTGGTATTACTCTGTTCTTAACGATAAAGATAGTATTATTACTTAACACATAAGTCTCTGAAGATTTTTTTTCTTAATAGGTTTACATGTTGGTTTAACCATGTTCACCGGTTATTTAGTTGGTTATGCTTCTTTCAGAGCTTTATTCAACCGTAACCCAGCTTTGGTAAGTATTTTTGTTAAACACCTTGGCTCGTTAAGACGAGTTTTTGATTGAATCATTGTTTCTTAGAGTGCTGCTGGTGGGATTCTTGGATTAGTATTGGCTATGCTTGTGGAAACACTTTTGTTTATAATCAAAACATCTAAAGATGATCAGATTCAGAGCTCTTCGAAGTCGTCTTCATTCACTCCTATTACTAAGAAGAATCAATAGAACTTGGTTTGGAAACTATCTAACACGAAAAGACAAGAACACACTTAAACCTAAGTTTTGTTTTGTTTTAAGTATTATTTGTTTCGTATGTATTAATTTATTGACATTTTGGTTAACAATTATAAACTTATCAATAAACAAGTGATCCTGTTTCAAAAAAATTCACGGATCTGGATACGCCAAAAAAGCCGGATATCCGGATCCGTAACAGGACTAGCTCATGCCACTTCAACTTGGTCTCCCTTGAAGATCAAAAGGAAACAGTAATCACACAAAGCTTGGATTCAATCTTACAATTATACATCTTCTTAAAACCAATCTATACAATGTTTAAATTTAAAACACACACACTTCAACTGATCTCTGCACAGTTATTTCGACCAACAGGTTCTCGTAAGCAACTCGATATAGCCATAACCGCAGCTTCAATGGATGCATCTTCTCCCTAGATTCAAACACATTTCAGTTAAAACAGTTAAATCAAGAAACATAAAATGTTCTTCTTCTTTCTCATACCTTCTCTTTCCAATAAAACATATTACCATATTTCCCAGCTAATCGACTCCAAAAACTTCGAGGTATATCTAAATCAACCCTAGCTCCAACATTGAAATTCAATATATTCCCTGTTTCAAAATCACATTCACTATTGAATACATACTTCAAGAACTAAATGAGGTTTAAGAATGTTACCAAAGGTCGGGTCAGCGACAAACACGATTGTATTATCATCTACTTGCCAGAAATCTTTGATTGCTAGTCCTGTTTCAAACATATAAAGATATCATGAAGGTAACTATATAGAGATCAAGTATGTTGTTGATTTCTATGTATATATCGAACCAGGTGTAACAGGATAGTTTTGAGCCAAGACCCTTAATTTGAATCCTGTTTCTTTTTCAAGATCGGCGATTTCTTGAGCAATTCTTTTCTCCTAGTCACATAATGAATGAGCCAAAAGATACAGGGCAAAAAAACACGAACCCGAATGGGTTTTACCCGAACCCGACCCGCCTGAATGTCTAGGGCTACACATAACATAAACTTTAACAAAAGTGTTGTTTATCAAACCTTTTAGAAGCATACCTGACCATTAGAGAGGAAGCCAGCAACATCTATTACAGAAGTGAACTCTTTAGGAAGCAATTCTGGTTTGTTAACTCCAACTTTGGCTTCTGCAATTCCTAAACCTGAAATTAGATTCAATGTTATTGAAAAATTGAAATGAATCCTGACTTGTATATGCCATTGAATCAGTAATTACACTCACAAAGCTTGAGATTACAGAGTATACAAACAAAGCTTGCAACTTTGTGATTTTATAAGATTGTTTATAGAAGCAAAAATCAAAATGATACTGTTTTGTTCAATCTTGAGTTATAAATAAATGATCTTTGGGATGAGGAACAAAGAACCTGATAGAGATAAACTAAGCGTGAGAGCTCCAGAGAACACTAAACTGAGAGATTTCGATCGGAAACGTGAAACCCAGTTTTCAACGCCGGAGGTTTTCAAGGAGAGACGTGATGATAATGATGAAGTTTCTCTGGAGATTTGGTTGAAGACTAAAGGAGAAAAGCTTCTACATTGTGTAGAAAGAGGAGCTAGAAAGAGCATCGCCATGACACTTGTGAGCTTTTTTTCTTTGTTACGCTGCTTCGTTTTGGATAACGTTCGCTACAATTTCGGTACAAACCAATTAAACCGGAATTAACCAAAATATGGGATGGTTTTGTGGTTATCAGATTTTTTCTCATTTTCATTAAGTATTTGTGGTTGTATACTGACCAAGACACATAGAGTTAAAATCAACTTATAAATAAGGAAAACTTTATTTGGATTTTACTAAAATCAACATATATATATATATATATAAAGAGTTCAAATTTTGCCAACAAAAATTAATATTAAAATTTATTAGATTTTGAAGCTAACAATTCGTCTAATTAACCATTTTTGTTTCTAGGTGTATGGAGAGGGGCTAGGGACAATGCGTGCACAGCTATCTTTAAGAAGAAGAGGAAAGGCCGGATTCAATGGAAACATTTCAGACAAACACTTAGCATCTAATTCTGAAAACACCTTACAACATGCATCTTCAATGTTATCGAATTTTCCAGAAAAAATCGACTTGGCGATTTCAACTACACATCCTTCAACAGTGTAGAGACTCGACCAACATTTTATAACAGGTAAGTCAGGTAAGACACGTCTTGGAAAAGTCGACGATATTTGCATTTGAGCTACATTTTGAGTGATAAAAATGGCACAACATAGAGAAACCATTAAGAAGATTGAGACAAAAGATTTGTTTCCCATCTTTCTTGTTTTGGTTTTAGGGTTAGAAGCTTGGATGGTTTTAGATAGAGTAAGAAACTTAGAATTTATAGGATTAAGAAAAAGGGGTTTGTTTGATAAATCAAAAAGTAACGTATCAAAATCATAAATTTTGTTTTAAACTGTAACTCATGTTTAGGAGAAATGAGTTAGATATTCTTGCATTGAGTTTAGTTGACTAATGTAAATACGGTGCGTTAAAGATCCGCTTGTTATGTGAAGAATAAGGCCCAATAAGTTGATAAAAAAGGCCCAATAAACTTGAAACGACGTATCAAATATATATAATTTTCCCGCCAAAAAGATCCGATTCCGTCATCTCTTCTTTAACCCAAATCTAAAATCTAATCTCTCTGTTTTCATTTCAATGGCTGGAAATTTATTATACTCCAAAACGCAGCGTTTAGTTCTTCTCATAGATCTCAATCCTCTTCTGGTCAAATCCAATTCGGAGCAATACTTAGCAGTCGTGATCTCCGCCGCTGAGAAGCTTCTCACGTTTCCTCCTCTATCGACGTCTCTCTTCTCTTTCAAATTCTTCTTTTCATCACTCTCTTCTCTTTTGTCTTCCTCAAAGCTTTCTGAACTCTCAATTTCATCTTCTTCACTTTCATTTGACCTTCCTAATCCTACACTCTTCTCTCTCAGACNTCGGCGTTGCCTCGTGGGGTTAATGTTGCTGCAAGTCTGCGACAGATCGTTTATGATTACGCTTGGGAGCCGATGGTTCGAGATCCGGAGATAGGTATGATCCCTGGATTTACTGGTGGTAGTGAGTTAGATATCATTAGGTCGAATTTGGTTGTGATGTTTTCCCCAATTTCTAGGGATTTGGAATGTGTTTCTGAGTTTCTTGATGTTAAGATTTGTGATAAGTGTCTCAGCGACTTGGATTTGTTCAAGTCAAAGCTAGGGGAGATTTTTGACTGTGTGAATGAGTTATTTGATGGTAGAGATATTCAATTAAGCTGGATTGATGTGAAATCTGAAGATAGATTTGATGAAAGAAGTGAATTGGGATTGAAGTCTGGGTTCTTCGATAATGGAATTAGAGAATTGGGTTGGGGACATTGTTCTACGGATTCAATTGTTTTTGGTTCTTCAATAGTTCCCTTTGGATTAATATATCCAACCATTGGTATTTGTCCAAAGCTATCTACTAGCCACAAGTTTACTGTAAAGGCCAGTCTTGAGATTGCAGATATTAATGGTAATTCTATGGAATGCAAGTGCGGTGAGCTAGAGTTTTCTTCTTCTACCATTTCCAGTGGGAAGAGGTGTGAGCAACCCAATCAGGACTCTCTCATTGAGCAATTTGGTAATGGATTCACCAAACTTACAATTAAAGCCTTGAGGATGTGTGATGATCTTGTTGAACTTGAGAGGTATACTTGTGATACTTTTGTTGTTCATGAAGTCTCTCAGGAAGATGAACAAGATCAGGAGCAGGAGAGTGGGTTTTGGGCTGACCGGGTTCTTCAGATATTAGTAAAAGAGACAGGTGAGAAAGTAGTGAAAAGATCATCACCCATTTGGCAGATCTTATTAAGTTATCTTTATAGAGAAGGTTACTCAGCTTTGGTATCTCTTTCGAATAGCAACGGTAGTTTCCGGACAGGAATTCTCAAGCCCTACACTTTTTCCTCAGCTTTAATCTGTGTTTTTAACAATGGAGTCACTCCTCAAACTGTGGATCATGAAGATAGCAAGAAAAAAGTCAGTTGTAGCGAATATAAAAGAAAATCAAGAAAAGATATTCTGAATTTACTTAATGACATGAGTTGGGAGGAATTCTGCAGATCAGTAAAAGATTATGGTCAAATAGATCTAGAAGATGTTTACTTTTCCAAGTTTAGTACATCAAAGAAATTTAAGTTTCTGAAATGTTGGATGAAGCAGATTAGTAAACCCAGAGGTTGCAGCTTATCTGCTGTTAGTAATTGCAATGCATTGGAGGATGTGGAAACAGATCCTATTGAGAAAAATAACAACTCTTCTGAAGATACAGAAAAAGCTAGCTCTTCTTTACCTATAACTGAGGAAGACATTGCTTTGAGTGGAAATCGTATATCTGGAGAAAATGATGCATCTGTTTATACATCAGTGACATCAGAGAATTTCTTCACTAGTCTTCCAAATAAAATCAAGCAAGGGATTGAGTCTGAGGAAATAGACTTGTCAGCTCTGGCCGAGCGACTTGTCAAGTCATGTGTCTTCTACTCCTCTCAAAGAGCTGAAAAAGACTATAGCTGTGAGAGTGGAACCTCCTTGTTGGTCACTGATGAGCTAACCAAGATGTTACTCAAAGAACCAAAAGACTTAGTAGGCAAGTTCAGAAAAAAAGATTCATCATCAACATCAAGTGAGCATAAGTCTGATGAAGCTTCACCCAGTAGAATTGTTAGAGAGTATCCTTTTATTTTCTGTTTGATTCATTAATCTAAGCTTTCCATGATTGATCTGTTTTCTTTAATTAGCTATAAGATACGAGCTGCAAATTCTTTTCCGAATGGAGATTCTAAGATCTGAGATAGGTTTGAGAAGTGAGGAATCTGTGACACAGAAGTTTGCAAAAGAGATTTGCATGTTTCTCGAAGGCATTCAATGCAAGTTAGATGGTGGATTCTTTGGTGAATGGAGTCTTGATAAATATGTGGACAAAACTATAAAAGCCAGGTATATAAGAATTATATTGTAGTTTAGGTCAAGATGTGTATGTGCTGCTACTAATTATTTCACTTGGGCCTCTGCTCAGGTATCATCATATTCTTGGAGAAGCTGTTAATATAATATATACAGAGATGGATCTGCTTATGTTCACTGATGAGGAACTTGAAGATAGTTTCATGAACAATGAAGACAGTAGTCAATCAGGGAGAGAAAACATTCATAGTAATCTCAAGAGTCATCATCATCATCATAATCAAAGAAATAAAGATGTTCCTGGTACGAGTAAGCATGAAAACAGTGAGGAATGTGGAGAATCTAAGAAAGAGATTGAAGCACAAGAAAGGAGAGAAAGGGCTAGAAGATTCTCGAGTTTTACAAGTTGGATGCCTGATCTTTGTAGAGTTTGGGCACCAAAACAAGCAAAGAACTTTAAAGGTAAGCAACAGAGAATTACTAAAAGGAAGAAAGAGGAAAGATCAGTTGAATATGACAAAGTATGTGAAACACCATTGACAACAACAGAGACTAAACGAACACGAACTGGTAATAAAGATGAGTATGGATGTGAGACTCTACCTCGTAGTTCAGTACCAAAGGCTTTGTTTCAAGATGATTCTTCTTAGCTAAACTCTCACTCCCTATTTAAAGACTCGGAGTTTGAAATAAAGACTACATTGGCCGTTTCAGCTACCACAATAGTGTATTCCATTGCCCCTCGTTCCTGTAAACCAGTCACTACCTGAGCCACCTGAGCCACGGAAGAAGTTTTCTGACCAATAGCTACAACTTAAACCCTATATGTTGTTGGAATCTCATTGCATTTGTGACTGTTCTCGCCTACCTCGACATCGCAGACTTAAATACTGAGAATTTGGTTGTATCTTCAGTTTTGACAGTAACATTTTACTCAAGTATAGATGTTATTAGAGAGTTCTAACACATTTATTACTCATCTAAGTTAACATCCGTCTCACAAACAACTAATGAGCTAATAAATTAAGTCTTCAAAACACACAAAATTGTAATAAAGCAAACTGAAGATACATCAAACAAGCAAATTTTGGAATAAAATCCGTGCAATGAAAACAACCTGAAACTACATATCCGGAGTGAGGCTTTAAACCTTGCGGACTTGGATGTTGTGAGTTGATTGAGATCTCCAGATTGGCTGTGTTCCGCTCTGTACAATCGCTATTTCCTCTCCCTTCTTTACCATTCCTTGCTTCTGTTTCATCCAAAAGTTACCAACTCAATTCTTTATCCCAAACAAACACACAAACAAAAGCTACATCTACTTTATAACATTTGAGTTTCTCTTTAACAGATACTTTGATGTGGGAAGGAAGTGAATTTTACCAGTAGTGTAGCCAAAGCATTAGCAAATGTTTCTTCAGCATCATCTGTGAACTGCATATATATGGGACATACACCTTGATACAAGGCTAATCTTTGTTGTATTCTTTTCCTACAAAACAAAAATATCTACTGTGAGTGTCCTAAAACATAACAGTTATAATTGTTCTAAATGAATAAACATGAAAATACTCACTCATTTGTGAAGGCATAGATTGTGCCGGAAGGACGATAATGACTTAACAATATGGCCATGAAACCAGTTCTGGTGAAGACAACAGTTGAAGTTCCAAGTGTGTTTGACATCATGGTTGCATAATATGCAAACATCTCACTCATATGGTTCTGTCGATATAAAAACATTGTTCTTGTTTTAAAAATCACAGTTCGACTAACTCTACATCAATACTCAGTGGTTTACCTTGAAGGCTTGACCAAGATTAGGTGGCATTTCACCACTAGTAATGGTTGCTTCCGTTCGCAATGCAACTGTGTGCATCACTCCAGCAGCTTTCAATGGGAACCTAATACCAAGTAAAGTTCAGATTCGTGCATATAAACCTTCAGCGAAAAGAATCCGCCACTTACTTTCCATGAGCAGTTTCTCCTGAAAGCATCACTGCATCAGCACCTTCTCTAACAGCAATAGCAATATCTGAAACCTCTGCTCGAGTTGGAGTTGGATGAACTATCATACTCTCAAGCATGTTAGTCGCAACTATAACAGCTTTTCCCATGCTACGGCATAGGTTAATGATCTTCTCCTGCATATCAAAATAATAATCGTAGTTTTAAAAAAATACTTCACATGTTCTGTTGAATTCTAAAACTCATTCTTTCGTTTATCATAAACTGAAAAGCAAGCACTAACCTGAAGAATAGGGACTTCTTCAATAGGAAGCTCTGCACCTAGATCACCTCTTGCAACCATTGCCTAGAAGAAGTAAGCAAATCTCATTAAGTAACCAAACTTATTGTCACTACAATCCTACAAACATGTTCTTTCGCAAAAGAATCTCCAATCAGTTGTTGTCATATAAGATTTACCCCATCAGATGCTGTGATAATGGAATGTAAGTTAGGGATGGAGTCTGCACTCTCAATCTTTACTATCACATGTATATCAGCACCACAACCTGCAAAACATCCGTAACAAAGATATCACGAAAAGAACGATAATGGAGAACCAAAGGTAAATCATTCACTTAGCACAGGATCGTTTCTGCGTATTTACCTTGAAGGTATTTCTTCAATTCATGAACCACTTGTGCATCTTTGACAAAAGAAACTGCATAAAAGTCAACTTTGTTCTCCACTCCAAACTTAATATCCTCCCAATCCTTTTCTGCGAAAATGACAAAAATAACAACAATAAACATCAAAGAAATATCATTCAGAACTAAAATCTACAAGAAGGAGTGAAACAAGAGGATTTATGTAAAGTCGAACCAGTGATAGAAGGTAATGTTGCACTTTTTCCTCGGACATTCAAGTGTCTTCTTGACTTAAGTTCTCCACCATCAACAACTTCACATTTCACAGAGTCTTTAGTCTTAGACTTCACCATAAACGACATCATACCACCTAGAACATAGGAATTAGGAATATGGAAAATTGCATTGTCAAAGAGGAGATCTAAAACCCTTCTACACCAAGTACTAAGATCTACATACCATCAACAAGAAGCATGTCACCGGCTTCCACATCATTAACAAAATCATCATAGTTAACACTAACACAACTTGGTGTACTGACTCCTCTCTCAATAGTAAAAGTAAACTCCTGACCGGGATCTAACATTATCGGTTGAGGTAAATCTCCACTCCTAACTTCTGGACCCTATGAACAACGAAACAAATCATCAAAGAAGATATAAAGAAACAAAAGAAAAAAAAACTCTTGGGAAACAAAAACAAAAACAAACCTTGGTATCAAGCATAATAGCAATGGTATTGTCTTTAGATTGTGCATTGTATTCTTTAACCAAATCAATAACTTTCTTATGTGAAGCATGATCACCATGAGACATATTCATCCGAGCAACATTCATACCAGCTTCAGCTAATTTCCAAATCATTTCTTTTGTGTTAGTAGAAGGACCAACTGTACAAACAATCTTCGTCTTCCTCCTCACTGTTGGCTTTGACCATACCTCTACAGATTTGTCACTAAACTGCTGCATTTCCAATAACCTCTCAAGTTGCTCCTCTCTCTAATCCACATTGAAGACAAAACACACAACCAAGTCAACAAAATTAGAACTTTAGCCACACTGAAACCTCAATGTCTACATATTATCAATTTCACTAATAAAAATATCAACTTTACAGATTGAGAGCATCAAAACTTGTTCACTAAACCCTAAACCATAGACTATATAAGATGTCTCATTCAATGATTAAAAAAATCAAATTGAAATGGTTTCTCAACTGTTACTTAACTCAAACCTCAGATTGAAACAAATGAAGCTATATTCAAAAATGATTCTCAGTATAAAACATAAGCTTATTCATACGTTAGGCAAATCCTCAGGAGAAACTGGAATCACTTCAGTCTCAACACGAGCGGATCTCACTGTAGTATTAATCACTCTTCTACTTCTTACAGAGACTCTTCCATTCCCCTTCGCTTCGTTTCCCAGAACCTTCACTGCAAAACTCGTCGGCTTTAAACTCTTCTCGGATCTTGTAGAGATAGATCCAACGTTGCGACATAACGAGCCTTGAAACGATCTAGTAGCAACCACTTGAGCCATTTCTGGTTCCAAAGGATCAGAGATGAGAAATGGCAGAGGAATGAGAGAGTAATGAAGATTTGGTTTTTTCGGCGGAACTTACGAAGACGAAGAAGTAGAAGAAAATAATTTGCTTAGTTCATATCGAAACGTGACAAATCATAAGTAGTTGAAATATTAATTAATTAAATTTTCAGACAAAAAAAAAAAAGATACATGCGAACTTAAAACGACGTCGTATAATAAGCTCTCTTTTCGGGCCCATTTTAAAGCCCATTAACTAACCTTGTTCGTTCCTAAAAAAACAGACACCATTTTCCACGGAAATACGAATCCAAAACTATCCAATAAACTCAGTTTCTTCGACCCATTTATAAGCCCATTAATCATATGGGCCAAATATCGGTGTTTTCCATTTTTTAGTCTTTTGAGAATACCCAAATAGGGTAACATTAGCCTCACTTCAAAAGGTTTTTGCTTTTGATTAGGCTGAAAAAAAATCTGAACCCAAAATACCGAACCGAATCCGAATAATAGGACTCTAGACAAATGTTTCAATCCCTTATGCTCAGATACGGCTCTGAACCGATGGGCACGATACAAAGTTTTGGTTCATTTGGATCATACAAAATTATTTGTCAGTGGATAAGTTTGGTTAGAAATCTAAACTTACTGGTCCAATGTTTAGTGACAGTAACACTAAACCAAGTTAGAATATGCAACGAGTACTTTCATAGTATTTTGATTCTAGTCAAGCTTTGGTGGATTTTTTAAAAAGCTGTTTTTGTTTTTTCTTTTTATGATCATAATTTTTATAAAAAGCTGTATATTAAATGCTTTTATTGATGTTTTTTACATGGCGTGTGAATAAAAAGCAAAAAAAATTAAACTTATTACATACAAATGCATGTCTTTATTGCAATTTAAATCATTTCTACTACAAAGAAAAGAGAATATTTCATTTTTGACTGTAATGATTAAAACTTCAGTCTCTGTTTTTATTTCAATAGCAGTCTTTATTTTAGTTCAAACTTGGTCCATATGCAGATAGGTTCATAGTATTGGATTTATAGTATGTCTAAACTGTAAATTTATTAAAATATATACTTATTGGATCTGTTTACAACATGAATATGTTTATATGTAACCATTTGATCGATTAATGTTTATAAATATCTTCATTTAAATGGAAAAATTAGATAGTCTTATTTTAATAGGGTATTTTTTATATAAAATGTATAATGTTAGTTTAATGAGTGTGAAATTACTTTGACAATAATATGAAATTAATGGGAATATAATTTTTATTATTAAAAATGTGAAAAAATTATTTCAAAGTTTTAACAAATAAATAAGTTGTGTAACCATCATTGGTACATTAGTTAAATGTTTAAAAGTTTTTTACATTAGATCTCGTGTTCGAATTTCAGATAAAGTAATTTATTTCAGATTAAAAATTATAAAAATAATTTCAAAGATTTCAATACACATTTATAAATTATTTTGTTGTGTTTTCGTGTTACAAGAAAATTTTATATATAATAAAAAAATATTGTATCTATAAAATCATTTATAGAAAATCTGAATATACATATTATTGAAATATTGTTTTATCTTCTTGTTCATACAATAAAATTGCCAGCAATATTTATATTTTTGGTATAAAATTCAAGATTGATAGTTATTATTACGGATGGTACTGACAATATTAAAAAAAAATACTAATATAAAGTATCTTAATGTATAAAAATACTTCCACAATATAATGCAGCGGTTGTGTTTGTTTATATGTTTTCACATGCTTAGTTTTGTCTGTTATTCTTATAGATAATTTATAAAATTTGTCAATAGGTATACAATTATACAAGAACAAAAAAATTTATATCTTATTTTAATTTAAACGTATATAAAAACTACATCACAAAATAAATTTCTATCTAAAAATTTCAGTATTAATAATACTAATTATCTTCATGCAATTTGGTGTGGATAATTGTAGCCTTGAACATAGCTTTGATTTGTTCGGTTTATCGATAAACTGAATCGAATCATGTCGGTTTCGGATTATTCGATTTCAAGTGAATAAATTGATCGAAATATTTTTATTTCTAATTTAGTTTTGATTCGATTCAATTTGAGTTAATATTCAATTATTCGTAGAAAGTTATATTTTGGTTTGGGTTAATCAGATTATTCGGTGTAAATTAACGAAATATAAATTTTTAGATTTATTTGGTATATTTAAGTTAATTGGATTGAATTTGCAGATATTTTTTATTATAAAATAGAATCGAATAAATCAAAAACAAACTAATATTTTTCGGTTTTATTTGAGAATTAATTTAAAAAAATAAAATAAATTTAAAAATAAATAAAAATTAAATCATTTAAACCGAACAAACCAAACACTGGGAACAAAATAATTTGATTTAGAACTTTGAAACATGTAAGAAATCAATCAACGATCAAAACATGTAACCTAAAAGTATGAGATATTTATCTCTTAAAGATCACTAAACATTATACCTTGTGTTATCAAAACACGACCAACAACAAACATTCTCTTCGAGATTTGAGAGATTCATATCATTAAATGCACATCTCAATAATATCATTACTATAACCCTATTTCGAGTCTCTCTAACGTAAACCATAATAAGACCATGCAACATGGCCCCAGAGATAAGACTTTGATGAGTCTTCACTCTTCACATCACTTTCTGTTTTTGGCTTTTGTCCCCTAAACTTTCGACAACATTCATCTCACTCCCCGACACTTCCCGGGACCTCTGTCTCTTCACCTCTCTTTGCCCATTTCTCTCTTTTTTAACTTATTCTTATTTATCAATATAACTTCTTTTTTAGGGTTTTTTTTATACCATTTGTAGCTCGTGGTCCTTCTTCATTCGTATAATAATGCTCTGGAAACTTTATATTAAAATCAAATACAGCTATATATTTTTTTATGTGTTCCTATATATATATATATATGTATACTCTAGTATTTTGTGTATATAACATGCACCAAGTTTTTTGGTAATTATTTATGAATATTTTAAAAAAAAATCATGGTAACTTTTATCGTCTTGTGTTGAGTGCTGTCTTGATCTTCCTAATTAAAGTATAGATATTATACCACCAGGAATAAAATAATTAAAATAAACTGATATATGAAAAACATGTATAGAGATAACTAAAATATAATAGTAATTAATAAATAAAAAAAATGAAGGCAACAGCACATAATGAGAGGTTAGTATGGGTCACAAACTCTTATGTTTCTTACCAAACTAACCACATAAATACTTTTATATTACCATTATAAAATTAAAATAAAACTTTTATATGTATGTCCCTCTCTATATATATATACACTGAAACATATGTTCCCAACTCAAACATTGTTTTGTCTCAAACAAATCCCAAAACAAAACAAAAAAGCTTATATAAAAAAAATATTGTCATGGAAGAATTAAATCAACAAGAAGCTTCAATGCCATTAGTTTCCATAGATAGTTTCTCTTACAGTTGGTTAGTTAACTTTCCTTTTTTAGAAACTTCCATTGAGGATCTTCATCATCAAACCTATGAAGATTCTTCTTCCTTTATCGAGATGGATCCAAGATTACCTCCTTCTAGAAGATTCTTCATTAAAACATCACATGAAAGTAGCTTCAAGTTCGATAGTTTTGTCTCTTTCTCCGATGAAGATCACTCTTTAGTTCACGCCGATGAGCTTTTCCGTGACGGCTACGTCATGCCTTATGCCACGTCAGCAACTAAAAATAAAGAGAAAGAATCTGAGCCATTGGATAAAACGAAGATTGAGACACGTGGTAGTGTTAAGAACACATCGTCTTCTTGTTCTTGTAGAAAGCTAAGATGGGTTTTGTTGAAGTATCTTGATTTTTTGACGCCATTATGTAGAAGATTAAAGAGATGTAAAACCATTGGAACAACCAGAAGTATCATTATGGATTCAAAGATTCGTGTAACAAGGAGCAAAGTTTATTCAGATGAAACGTCGTCGTTTTCTCCAAGAATAAGTGTTGTAGATGATTGGAGAAGATCTTGTGACTCTGAGAGCTCAATATACGAAGCTGTTCTTCATTGCAAGAAATCATTAGGTACGTTAACGTCATATTTAAGTAACATATTTTAGGGTTTAGTATGTTTTTATATATTAATTAGTTTTTTTTTTGTTAATATTAACAGAGATGAATCGATGAGCTGGTATAGGAGTAGAGATGAAGAATGTTAAAGATTTGAGAGAAGAAGCAAATTGCATTAACACGTTACAGATGAAGTTGAAGAGATAGAGCAACTTGTGATTGTCTTTTTCTTGTTTCTCTTTCTTTAATTAAAGAGATTGATGTGAATGATTCACGTGAATTTGTCATCTGATGTTGATCAATTATGTTTTTTTTTACATGAGGCTCGACATTAGATTCGGTTTATTCAGGGGTTTTTATATGGGTGGACACATAATAATAATAAAATTGATCAAAGTAATTTTATTTTTAGTTTAGTATTTTATTAGGTTTAATTTGGTTTAAAATAATTAATTTATTCGGATTAATATATTTATTAATCTAAATAAATTAAATAAAACTGATCTAATTAGAACTTTTTAGTTGAAATTGTATAATTTTAAATGAATAAACAAAAATTCAGTTTTAGTTCGAAAGTATTTTTTAATTTACGAACTGAATCAAAAAATTGAAATCGAACCAAATAAATCAAAAAATTTATTCAGTTTAGTTTGATAGTATTTTTAAAAATAAAAAAACTCTATCAGTTTAATTCGATAAAACTGTACTTCTAGAAATATTTTCATATATGTTTGCAAACAGAATCAAAATAATATTTTTCTTGGCTATTTTTCTCCATATATGACAATGTGAGTTAAATAGTTTATTTTTATATCTATAAAACTATAAGTGTCTACCCATGTTTACTTTTTCTGGTCCAGTTGTGTTTGAATATTATTACTTTTAGTGCAAATTTTGTCTTTTATTTGTCTTGGAGATCATAGAAGGGTGTCATCATGCATGATTGAACTCTTTTTATTATCATAATTGTAACTCAAATAATTAAATCGAGCCAAAAGAAATTTTTGTAATAAAAGAGAAGTATCAAAACCTATATATAAGTCTATTTTGTAGCCAGGTGAAGATAGTCTCATATGATTCCTCTAAAGGTTGAGGTCAATATATTATATGTATGATCCAAGAAAATATCCAAACTATATCATATATTTGATTGATAGGTGAATCAATACAACAAAAATATCTGTCTCGTCAAATATTAAACTAGGCACCATAGCGAAGACAAATGCAAACTCANACTTACATAGTACCGACAATCACTTCCCGGTAGGTCACCCATCCTATTACTACTCCAGCCCAAGCACGCTTAACTGCAGAGTTCTGAATGAGTGGTTGACCGAAAAGATAAGTGCACTTTGATGACATAAGTAGCCAAATCAAATGTTTTAATCCTCTTTTCATGCACCACCATATCAGAACATGGGATGTTACACTCTTATCCATATACCAAATTATATCCGACAAAACTCATATAGATAAATTAGGCAACAAACCCGAAACTCATATAATTTGTTAAACGAAGAGATAAAAACTCTAATCTCACGAGCTGGTGAGACGAAAACAAGAAGACATAAAGACAAGATATGTTCCAAGAAGATCCAAAGTATTCATCGTGACACTGTTCCCATCTCCCCTCATATCTTCATTTCTTTATCATCTTCTTCTTAGGGGACCAAAAACACTTAAAAGATATGTAAGGTCATTGTTATTTTGTCATAATGTATTGAGAGAGATGTATATATAGTAGATTGATTGTATCTAACTATGTTCTTGGTATATGTCGTTAGTTTTAATGATCAATATGTTCTTATCGAAACTATATTTAGCTTTTTTCTTTAGGTGTGTATATATGGGTTTTTTGTTGATTTTATTATCTTATTTTTAATGCATTAGCATATTAGTATTTTTTGTTTCACCCATTTCATTTTTTTATTACAATAAAGTTTTTAACAGAAATAAAATGTTACAGTAATTTTTTAATATCATTATTTATAGTTTATGGGACAAAATTATATATATTTTTAATTATACATAAATATAACTTTTTATTAAAATTATATATTTTAATTTAATGTTAGGATTGATTATTTAGTGGTTTAGTTTAGTTTTTTTATTGTTTGGGTTTTATGTAATTTCTCAAAAATATAATCTAATTTTTAATTCAATT
>KE158994.1:0-20826 GCA_000411055.1 Leavenworthia alabamica | reverse complement strand
ATGCTCTATATGCATGTGGGTTCACAAGTCTTTTCTAGGTTCATTGGATCTCTGTTTATTCGACGATTGATGCATTATTTTTTGGGAATAATGTCATAAAAAGTCTCAACTTTTAAAAAGTGAAAGTTTAAAGCTTCAACTTTAAAAATGTAATTGAAATGCTAAACTTTTTGTTGACCTTCGAATTAAATATCAAACTTTTGTTAACTCGGCCATTTAGGACATGCTATTAAATTGATGGACGGAGAAAGTTTACGGTGTTAGTAATGTCTGTTACGGTATGCCTTAAATGGTCTAATCAATAAAAGTTTGATATTTAATTTGAAAGTCAACAAAAAATTTAGCATTTAAATAACATTTTTAAAAAATATTAAATTTTATAAAAAATATTATACAAATTGATCAACCAATTAAATATATAAAGATTCTAGGTAGAAAAAATATTTTTAGATTATGTTCTATTAAATTTTTAAGATTATATTATTAATTAACTGTTAAAAAGTTAAGTATTAGGGATAACCAAATAAATTTTTTAGTTGTAATTTAGTTACATTCGAATATTTTAATTACATAATTTTTTTTTTGTATTTTGGTTACATGCATTTTAGTTATTTTGGATATTTTAGTTATTCAGCACATTAAGTTTTTTTTTTGTTATATGTATTTTGGTTCTTTTTGGTATTTCGTTTATAAAATAATTATTTTTTATTATATATATATGTTGAACCAACAAGGTATCTAATCACATCCGAATATTTTTTAAACTTGTATTAGAATCAACCTGAACAAATTAGGTTCGGATTCTGTTTGACACCTAATTTGTTCGGTTTGATTCTAATGAAAATCCAATAAATATTCAGATGTAATTAGATATCTTGTCCGTTCTACCTATATATAATAAAAATAATTGTTTTATAACCAAACTACCATATAAAAGCATTTTTTTAAATATTTAGCATAATAATATATTTTAAAAATTAAAGGCATTTTTTAAAACATTTTAGTATAGTAATATATTTAAAATTAAATTTTTTTAAGAAAATTATATGTTTTTTATAAAACTAATTTTGTTTTGATTTTTTTATAATATATATTTTTTTTATGGATTTGAAAATATATAACTAAAATGTATGTAATCAAAATACAAGAAAAACAAAATTTATTTAATTAAAATATTCGAATGTAACTAAACTACAACTAAAATATTTTTCCGGTTATCGCTAACACTTAACGTTTTAACCGTTAACTAATAATATAATCTTAAAACTTTCAGAGAACATAATCTAAAAATACTTTTTTCTAACTAGAATATTTACATATTTAATTGGTTGATCTTTTTGTATAATATTTTTATAAAATTTATTTTTTTTAATATGTCATTTAAATGCTAAACTTTTTGTCGACTTTCAGATTAAATATCAAACTTTTATTGAATAGGCCATTTAAGGCATGCCGTAACAGACGTTATTAGCGCCTTAAACTTTCTTCGTCCATCTATTTAACGGCATGTCCTAAACAGCCGAGTCAACAAAAGTTTGTTATTTAATTTAAAAATCAACTAAAAATTTAGTAGTTAAATTACATTTTAAAAGTTGAGGGTTTAAACTTCTACTTTTTAAAAGTTGAGCCTTTTTTTAAAATTTTTTCTATTATTTTTTAGGTTTTAAAATTTATTTACTGATTTTACAAATCATCACATCATATTTTTCATATTTGTTTTAGCTTCACTCACACAATTCTGATAATCACTTTTTCGTAGGTCATTCATCGTAATAATATTTAAACATAAATACGTTTAACTACATAATTTTGATAGCATGGTTCACCGAAAAAATAAGTATACTTTAATAATATACATATCCAAATTAAAGCTCTTAAAGCACAACCATATATCACAAAACTGAATACTTGACCAAGTGAACGAGAATCTAAGTAAATGAGAATTTTCAAGTGATCAAAGAATCAATAGAGACATAATATAGTTTGATAAAGATGAAACTCATTTTAACACTTTTATACTTCTAGTGATTCGAATATACTTGTAACTCTTTTTACCATTTTCATGTAATAGTGGAGATTCTATTAATACGGTCTAAGATTATGAGATCTACAATGGAATCTAAAACGGACGATCTATCTAACATGAGATCCAGTCTAGATTTATTCTATATACCCAAATTAATTTAAGAAAATATGAAAAACAAAATAATGTGGGTCAGCAGAATTATAAATGTGCGTGTCTTAATTACTGACGGATGTACAACCAATGGTCCTGATTTTTATGACACTTCTACTAGGGAATGAAATCATTTCGACAATGAAATTTCATTGACACACTCATTTGTATGACACATATAACATATTCAAATCTTTATTTTATTTTTGTAACAATTCCATTACTTATAAAAGAGAAAGAGTTTATAGTTAAAATAAATATCATGTATATTACAAAAACTCACCACAAAATGCTGCCAAAAAATTATGAACTAAAAAAGAAGAAATTAAAAGAGTATATCCCAACTAAGAACACTAAAAAAAAGGATTAAAAAAAAAGAAAAATTAGAAACATTGAAAGAAGATATAAAAGATTTACAAAGTGGGTTTCTAAGCATGCAAAGAGAGTAAGGTCCCCTCCTCTCCTTTGAGCATATGATCATCAATTCCCACCACAATCACTCTCACTATATTTCCTTTTCATTCTTTTCCCCTATTTGCATTGCAACTTGAGATAAGTCTTAATTTACAACACTTCTCCTTTCAAACCAAACCATCAATTTTTAGATCGAAACCGGCCTTTGATGGAATAACCTTAATCTTTATCAACCCTAGTCTAATTAGTTTGATCAAATTTTCTTGATATGCCCTTCTTGGTCCCAACACTTGTATATGTCTTCAGCTATTCTC
This sequence comes from Leavenworthia alabamica, assembly GCA_000411055.1. Lineage (NCBI taxonomy): Eukaryota > Viridiplantae > Streptophyta > Magnoliopsida > Brassicales > Brassicaceae > Leavenworthia > Leavenworthia alabamica. The sequence goes on along the minus strand of KE158994.1, from coordinate 17,922 downwards.
TTCGCATCCATTGATGCTCCAAGAATCCCTCGTTTCGTGAATCCGACCGCATATAACCCGCATTCTCCTCTCCATCCTCCAGGAAACTCTTGTTTTGGAAACCCATCTTTCTTGCTAAACATTTTATTCTCCTGCAAAAATAATTGATATATATTTATATTGTTAAGAAAAAATAAATATTTGATTTAATTAAATACAGAAAAAAATGAATGAATGTTTAAGGTAGTGGACAAAGGTACATAACAATATTGACTTATACCTTTAGCCAAGAGGGTACGTTGCTTTTGTAGCCAGTTGCCAATATTATGGCATCAAATCTCTCCGTTTTCCCATTATCGAACTCAACTTCATGTCGTTTTAACCGTCTTATCCCGGAACAGATCTTTTACCATTAACAAATCACATAATCAGTAAACCCGTTAAACATCATATTTGATTAGATATATCGTATACCGTACCTTAATGTCTCCGGTTTTGATCTTGGCCAGTGTACCGACATCGAGAACCGGAGTTTTGCCAGAGATATTTTTGAGCTCAAGTGGGCCTAACCGTGGCCGGTTTAGACCTAATAGGGTGGTATCACCAAGAATGAACCGGGAAACAACCAAGAGGAATTGGTCGACGAGCCGGATGGGCAGCCATTTTAGTAACAACATGGACAGCCCAAAAGTCGAAGTACCCAACATCTCTCGTGGTAAGACGTGTACCTTCACCAATTAAAAAGAAATATAATTAGCAAATACAAAAGCTATCATTCGAATGATAAAAAGTTTATTATAAAAATATTAGACTGCGATTTTTTTTCGTTTGTGAAAATGTTTGCGCGTGCTCGTTACAATCCCAATAAAGTTAATTGTTTTCATAGTTTTTATTCTCTGAAAACCCAATAAAGTAAACCTCTGTATTCATAAAAAAGTAAAATTGTTGGAAATTGAATAATACCAGCTTTTATATTTTTCCTTAAATATGAAAATTTCTAAACAGATTAAGAAGCATCAACTATGAAAATCAACCTGAAATGAAAACCAAAAAATAAATTTTATCTTTCTATGTTTCTACTGTGAAAATACAAAATAGAAAACAATTATTTCTCTCAAATTATTCTTTTATATTTTAAAAGACAATAAATATCAATAATTATTTTAAGATAGGAGTATTAATTTAGTATAAAATTTTGTCTTAGCAAATAGATAAATAAGATAGGTAACAAACATTAAGAAATTTTCTTCAAAATAATTATATTTTAAGATTGAGTCACGAGTGTTCAATCTCAAAAACATTTTTTATTTCTAAAATTTATTTATAACTAGAACATCTCAAAACATATTCCTAGATCGAAGTATTATCTACTAAAATATTTTAAAAACCTATATTGACATCGGATAAAACTTAAAAAAAGGCACATAAAGATCTAGAAAAAAAATAAAGCAAAAGTTTGTAAACAAAGTAGGCAATATCTTGTGCTTAAAAAAGAAACAAAAAAAGCAGCATATATGAGAAGATCAACTTGAATAAAAAGAAAAAGACCTTTTCATTATTTTGATTTAGCATAGAAAACTCCAAAAAAATAAAAAACATGAAGGAGACAAATTATAGAAAGCTCATAAGAAAATTAAATTAATTCCATAACACTTTTTCATATATCAAGAAAAAGTAAAAAAAAAAACAAAAGACTCACCGCGTCTCTTACAACGATAGAAGGCTGAGCACCAAAATTGCAGAGATCCAAACAAACCTCCATACCGGAGTTTCCACATCCGACAACAAGAACCTTTTTCCCGGCGAAATCTCCACCGGTCTTATAATTACTAGTATGTTTAATTTCCCCGGCGGCAGCAAATTTCTCCATCCCCTCAAACCTCGGCACAACAGGCTCCGCATTCTCTCCCGTCGCCGCAACTAACCACCGGCAAACATACTCCGTCGTACCTTCCTCTCCCAGACTCATCACACGCCACATCCCAAGTTTTTCATCAAACTCAGCCGAATCAACCGTCTGTCCAAACTCCGGCTTTATATCAAACGTTCGAGCGTAGTCCTCAAGATACTCAATGAACTGTTGCTTCGTCGGGTAGGTTGGAAAATCGACGGGAAAGGGTATAATCGGAAGTTCACAAAATTTCTTAGGAAGATGGAGATGAAGACGGTCATAGGTTTTGAGTTGCCATAGTGATGCTATACAGTTTGATCTCTCTAGTAACACCGATGTTATGCCTTTCTCCTTCAAACAAGCCGCCGTAGCTAGTCCCGATGGTCCGGCGCCTACGATCACAGGACCGGTGACGACACATATGCGACGTGGTGACGTCATGCAACGGTGGTAGTTGGACAAGTAATCATTTTCTAGTTTCCCTTCTATCTCTCTTAGCTTACAAAAATCCATCAAGAAAATATATATATATAGACCTTCTCTTTGTTTTTTCTTTATCTTTGGTTTTATATATATAGAGAGACTATGTATGTGTGTATTTATAATGTAATTAATGTAAGAAGGTATTTTATGAAGAGAGTACAATTTGACATTGATGTATGTGGAGTAAGAGATAAAAACAGATATGGTAAAAAAGTAAATTATATTTTAGGTGAAATATTTATAATAATGAGGATTTGAAGAGAATCATATAGTAGAATCCGAATCAAAGAGGTTAGGGTTTAAAGGTTTGATTTGAATCTGCTGAAAATGAGGGATAGAGAAGGATCTTATCCAAGTGAGAAGAATGAGTAAAGAGTCAGTGAGAGATAAGCGTTGGTTTGTGTTATGGTGAGAGTAGAAATCGGAAGATGATGAAGTACGAGTCTCTTATATGAGAGAGAGAGATAAATATGTTAGTTGTTGTGATGTGACTATGTCTAATATGTGTGTATTTATATAGTATGAGTGTGTATATATATTGTGTTTAGAAATGATTAAATAAGGGATATCTATGAGATTTTGTTGTTACACTATGTTTTTGACTATTTACCTTATGGAAATCTAAAAGATTTTAATAAGTAATCTTTGTTTGATTGCCGTATGACCGACCATCCAATCGATACACAAATGATATGATTTTAATATCAAAGAATATTACTTATTCGGTTTCTTTTTATATGTAGCTTTATTTTTTTATTATAATATTTGTTGTTTTGTGTTTATAATATAGTTTTTTGATAAACATTGTATTAATATTTTTGTTATTGTAATGCAATAACCAATAGAAAATTATATTTATTATGTTTTACTTTGTAGTTTTAAGTTTTGTTTTAAATTTTTTATTGTATTTGTTGTTTTATGTTTTTAATGTAGATATTTGATCAATTTTACATTTTCATTTTTATCATTTTATTGTTTTGACTAATAAACTGAAATTAAATAATACGGACAAAACAGTGGAAAATATAAAAAATTATTAATTTAAAAAAAAAAAATCAAAAATCAAAACGATAAATATTGTGAAATATATAATGTATGAGTGAAAAGTATAAAAAGTAATTTTTTTTAAATGTGTAAAAATCTTAAATACATATATTTTGAAATGGAAAGAATATTTATATATTTTCATATCAGTCCTGTAACATCCCATGATCTGGTATGGTGGTGCATGAGAAAAGGCTTAAGAGATTTGATTTGGCTACCTATGTCACCAAAGTGCACTTATCTTTTCGGTCAACCACTCCTTCAGAACTCTGCAGTTAAGCGTGCTTGGGTTGGAGTAGTACTAGGATGAGTGACCTACCGGGAAGTGATTGTCGGTACTGTGTAAGTGAGGCCAACGCACAGGGAAAGATCATGTGGTGATTTGTAGGGACAGTAAACAAGNTCCTTCAGAACTCTGCAGTTAAGCGTACTTGGGCTGGAGTAGTATTAGGATGGGTGACCTACCGGGAAGTGATTGTCGGTACTGTGTAAGTGAGGCCAACGCACAGGGAAAGATCATGTGATGATTTGTAGGGACAGTAAACAAGTCTTAGAGCCTCAGAAAAATAATGCACCGACCGTCGGACGAGGGTGAAGCCCAATGGACCTAGAGAGGACGTGGAGGCCCAATGGGCCTAGAGAGGACATGGGGTCGTCCATGGGCCTAGAGGGGACATTGGTGTGCTCACGGAAGATGGCGGTCGGGGTATTACAAGTCCCATCATTTTTCATTGTATCCATCAAGGAATTTTAATATTTCATTTACATTAATTTATTAATTTATTGTCTATGGTGAACTGATCTGTCTATCCCAATTAAATATTATAGCCCTATACATTCGGTTTATTCAGTTTAAACGGTTCAGTTCTGTTTTCAAAAATTAATTCCGAATTGAAACCGAATAAAATATCAGTTTATTCGGTTCAATTTCTGGTAAAAAAAATTATTTTTGAATTCAATCCGATTAACTTAAATAAACAGAACAAATGTGAAAATTCATCTTTCAGTTCGGTTTATTCAGTTTTTTTCAATTTACCACGAATAACCCTAATCGAAATATAGTTTTTTATGTTATTCGGTTAACCGAATGTGCAGGACTAGTCCAAACTCCGGCCTTATATAGAAAGTTCGAGCGTAGTCCTCAAGATACTAATATTCAGTCTACAACATACGGAAATATAACAATAAGTTCAACATGTGATATCTTCGTATTTTACATGTTTTACATCTTTTGTTTTGATTACTTTAATGTCTTATTTTACATCATTTAGAAGTGTTAATATGCAATTAAGTCTCACTTTCGCATGATCTACCATCTTAAAGTCCTAAGTTGTTTATATTGCATTCTACATAGTTTTTGAATCTTTTTAGGTGTATGAGAAACTTGAATGAGGAGATTTGAGGCAAATGAAACGAAGAAAAGACAGTTTCAATATGGAGAACTGCAACCGGTAGCGATCAAGGAGAAAACTCGACTACTGGCTGAGTTTTAATGGTCACTCGATCGCGAGAATCAACTGTTGGTCTTGGCGGTCCCAACTGCCAGCCACGACGGCCAGTTGTTCACTATGTATATCTTAGTAGTCATGACCAATAGCATGGACCACCACCAACTTCTCCATTTAGCTTTTGTTTCTTCACTATAAATATTTGTAAAAATCGATTTAAATCTTAGTTTTCTTCTCTCTATTGTTGGTTTTAAGATCCAAATCCTCTTTAGATGTTTTGATTGATCCATGTTTTTATATTTTCTTCTTTCTTTTTCAATGCTTAGTTCTTATATTATTTATTAGATAGGGTTAATGCTAGATTATGATGATTTTATGGTTAATTGTTGATTATTTACATTGATTATTGTTATGATATTCTGTACTATCCTGCAATTCATTAAATTTTTTTACAACTTCTAAGAATCGAAATCCATATTTGGTATAGAAACCATAAATCATTAACTAATAGGTTAAAGCTGCTACAACAGACACATGTGTTGTCTATGTTTTAACCTGATTTACTTACTTTGAAAAGCATTTATTGCTATTTTCTTAATTACCACTTTCTCTATTACCATATGTAATACAATTTTAAATATATAAACTATATAGTGATAGCTCATCGTAGTTACTAAAACGTAAAGGTAAAACAATCTAAAGTGTTGCATTGAGGAAGTGCAATGTCTCGTCAGCCAAATAGATCGTACATGTGACAACTTTGTACTTCATATGTTTTCATTTTTCAAATGGTACCATTTAATATGAATTCTTTTTGCCCTTCGTTAATAAATCCTGACATTATTATAACATTTCTTTTAGAGTATAATTATATGTCAAGGAAGTCTATGCTCTATTTTCTATCTAAAGATGTAATAAAAAATAATAACACTTAGGTGGTTGATGAGTGATTAATCATGAGTAATAGTATTCGAAGTACTCATTAATTAAAACATTATATATCTAGCACGACATGTGTTTAAGTCAAAAGAAACAAAATTTGTATCTATATTTTAATCGGATCGAACGATCCTTTTCGTTGAGAAGGGACGATATGGAAATCGAAAGGATTGGATGATCTCACTCGATGAATCGGTAAGGGATCAGTTTGGGCGGAGCAATCGTAGAACGTCAGGATCGGACGGATCAAGAAGAGATAGTCCGATCCTAGAACATCGGGATCGGACAGGCCAAGAGGAGATCGTCCGATCCGAGGAGACAGGATCGAACAATCCGAAGTGGGATCAGACAATCCTAATCTCATGAAATTGTAAAAATTACAATTTTGCTCCTGATTAATGAGAGACTATAAATAAGTATAATCTGAAAACTCTAACCCTAAACCATCACAATTCGTTTAGAAACTGTCCTATGCCTATTTCTCTTCATATTTCTTCATCCCTGAGATATGAAAGCTTTGTGAGGCTAGGATGGTGTGAAAACATAAGATTATCTCCCTCTTTCTCTTCTAGAGTAGTTTTAAATGGTGCAATGACTGATTGATGTTTTGATCTAGGGATTTGTTTTTTTTTTGGATTTAGAGTTCTCAATTATTGCATATTAGATTCTAGAAAAAGAATCACTGGATTTGAGGTTGCGAAAGTGTTCTTTTGGTTTCAAAAGGTATGAATCATATATTTTTTCTTTTGGGATTATTTGTTTGTGTTTATGTTATGTTTTTGGAGTTTTGGAGTTTTAGATCTAAATTTCGGATGAAAAGACGAGATTAGGATTTCTAGATACCGGCTCGGGATCAGACGATCCAATCACAGTTCGGACGATCTGGTGATCCCGGATCAATCGATCCAAAGTGGGGCAGATCGTCCGATCCGGTGTGGGATCGAACGCTCTGGGCAATAGTTTTCAGAATTGTTTCTGAGCTGGTTCTTGTGGTTGTTAAGATTGAGGTGATTGAGTTTGAGTTTGTAGAAATTCAGAAGCTTCAATTATCGAGGTGAATGTAAGACTGTATGATTATTTCATAGTTTAGTGAGTAACTTAATATGTTTTTCTACGTGAACCAACGATGAAAACATTGACATGTTTTGACTCAATGTATTAGTATGATTAATATATTTCTTTATTGTATTATTTTTGTGTTATAATCCATGTTAGTATGGAATGAGTGTCTTATTCAGCGTTGGTTTACTAATGTTGACGCATTTCTTTGATGATGCATGTAAAAACAAAAGTGTGAACGTGAAGTCATGACAAAGACGAGGAGATATGGAGGCTAAAGTATTTTGGTTGTAATTTCATTTATGTTGTTTATTTGATATGCTGGTTAGAGTGTTAGTAGTTATTGGAATTAAGATTCAAATTAATAATGATAAGTTTTATTAATAAAATATGAATTTTATGAATGTTTATTGATGATGTGTTCTTTTGTGTATGTGATAATTAGAACTGCTGAAGATGTGTTTAAACAATAGGCACAGTTATTTCACATATGACATGTTCGATTAATCATACAAATATCAAATATGATATAAATATATTTTTAATCAATATTTCACTATATGTTTAGGAGGGATCGAAGAGATACACATTTAGTTTACAAATGAGAAAGTATAAAGTAGAACTACGGCAACAAAAGTTTTCATGCTTGATTTGATGAACCTATATAAATACAATATAGTATAATACCCTCGAGAGGAATAAGGCAAATAGACCTTTTATCACCATACATTTTTATCATCTGCACAGAGGGCCTGATATCTTGCTTGAAAGAGTCAGAGTGGCATGGACGTATACAAGGATTACATATATCGAATACGAGTCTACCAGTATCTCACCTACTCTTCGCTGATGATAGTCTATTTTTCTGTAAAGCAGAAGTGACTCATGGGAGAGAGATTATTGATATTATCCGTTGTTATGGTGAGACATTAGAACAAAGGATAAATTATAATAAATCCTCTATAATGTTGGGGACAAAAGTAGACACAGGGATAAAAGAAGAGATAAAACATGTGATGGGAATTCATAAAGAAGGAGGTATGAACACCTACCTGGGCTTGCCAGAAAAACTTTATGGGTCAAAAGCACATTTCTTTTTTTTTTTGTCCAGGATTGTATTAACAATAAGATCACCCCATGGTATGCAAAATTCCTTTCCAAGGGAGAGAAAGAGATACTGATTAAGTCTCTTGCACAAACGATTCCTACATATGTGATGTCTTGTTTCCTGCTACCGAAGAAAATTTGTACAAGACTAACTGGAGCATTATCTTGATTTTTTTGGAGCAAGAGGAAGAATGAGAGAGAGATTCATTTGAAGGTGTGGGATAGCTTGTGTACCTCATTTGAAGAAGGAGGAATTGGTTTCAGAGCTTATGATGAATTTAATAAAACTTTATTGACCAAACAGTTGTGGCGGTTGATTCAATTCCCATACTCTTTACTCGCTCGGATACTTCGGGGCAGATATTATAGATACACGAGCCCCTTCAAGGTTAGACTGTCCATAACTCATCATACTGGTGGTGAAATATCCTCTCATCAAGGAGTCTTCTAAATTTGGGGTTGAAGCGAGTTATCGGTTCAGGCATGGATATACACATCTGATCTGACCTGTGGATCCCAGATGTTCCAGCGAGAGCCACGACGAGGTTACAAATTGAGATTGATCCATATTTATATGTGAGTGACTTGATATATAATTCGAAAAAATTATGGAAGATAGACCTTCTGAACGAAATTTTTGACTCAATCGATGTCTATCTAATCTTTCGACACGACCAGCTATCACTTTTTCTAATGACTCCTATAGTTGGTCTTACATAAAATCAGGCAACTATATAAATCTGGATACTGAGCGACTACGGCCCTAATGAGAGGAGATTGTGTCCCCCCTTTTCAGGGACCGAGCGTGAAAGCTCTCCAGGCTCAATCGTGGAAGCTTCCAACCTCGCGAAAACTTGTACACTTCATGTGGCAGATCTCAGGATGTGTCCTAACATGCCAATGCCTGCGGGATAGACATATCGTATGTGATGGTTCTTGTTGGAGATGCGGAGCAGAGAACAAGACAATCAGTCATATATTTTTTGAGTGTCCACCATCAAATTAGACTTGGGCGTTATCGGCGGTTTCTATGAATCCAGAGACTTTTCCATCAGAATCTGTGTTTTCTAACATGGATTTTCTATTCTCTGTTCTAGAGAGAATAGAAGAAATTATACTAGTCACCCAGAGATCCCATGGATCCTGTGTCACATTTGGAAAGCAAGAAATGTAAAATATTTTGAAAACATGGATAATTCTCCTAAGGTGACTTTGACCATGGCGATGAACGAGGCAGCGTCTTTCACCGCTGCCAACATCATCGAGCGAAATCTCACCACCCCGCGTGAGCATGGCATAACACATGTGGAGGATGAACAGGATGGCATGTACGCTGCTACTTAGATGGATCCTGGGACAGAAAAGACCACCTTAGTGGACATGTTTGGACTTTATCTATAAGAAATAAGCTACTGCTCTTGGGTTTGAAGTGCACTCGTAACAGCTTAACGCCATTACACACTGAGTTTGATTTTTTTGGGTGGTTTTGGATACAAAGAAGTAAACTTTCGTACTAACTGCAAAGATTTGATTTTAATCTTGGAGTCATCGGAAGACTAGGTAGAATGGATAATTTTAAAACATTTAGAGCGTTTTTTTCAAGTTTTTCACTAGTTCATGTGCCTAGGTCTTTAAATGTTCGTGCGGATTTGCTCGCTAAGAGAGCTTGCACTCATGGTGTATTATTTTCCTATATAAACTCTCAGATGCCGGATTGGTTTTCTCTTGAGGAAAACTAAATTCTGAAAGTTTAATGGAAATCGTTATTCGATGAAAAAATAATATAAATACAACTATCTTCGGAAGAAAACATATCCAAATACACCACTAAAGATTATGTTAATAAATCAAACACACCGACAAACTATTGGATAAGGAAACTAAACAATAACTGGATTTTTGAATCAACCATCTAAGGATTAGAAGATTGATGAATGATGAGGAAGACATGAACACAAAGCAAACGAAAAGGAATTATATACATAGATCCGATAAGTGCTTTACTCCCGGCTCATACACCAAAGCACACAACATCCCGTTGAAACAGATCCTATCCAAAGTCCGCCATCGTTAACTGAAATCTCAAACCACAAAACTAAAAGACACAGAATTAATGAAAAGATCCAGCACAAAAGACACAAACTATGAAAACTAGAACCATAAAAGCACAGTGAACTTTTGATTTTTATATTTTTAACTAAAAAATTTTCAGATCTCATACTAACTTTCAAATCCAAATTTTAAAATATTTTTAGTAATAATGAATTTGATTATACATTTTAAAATCACTAATATAATAAAATTATATGTTAAAAATATTTAAAAAACTCATATCTCAATAACATATGATTACCATTAAATTCAGTGCACTTTTGGGTCATTTAGATATAATAATAATAATGTATTATATTTAGGATTATTAGAAAAATAACGTGAAATATTTGGACAAATCCTATTGACGGATCAATAAATTATGAATTCTAGAGTATACGTTTTAGATCTCTTACATTCAAGTTTCAAATGATAGAAATACTTCATAGAGAAAATTGTTTTCTTTTCTTTTTAGTTTGGTCTTGTAATTAAAATTTATCTACAATAGAAAATAGTAGAAATTCTGAGATAATACTACTATAAAAATTAGAATTAATATGCTTCAATTTTATTTTTAAAATTTAAAAATTAAAATTTATTTGGTACTAATAAAGATTTGTGTTGGCATGAGCAAAAAAAAAACTGTATTCTAAATCCAAGTCCTACTCCGATCCCAAATCCTGATTGGGTAAGATTCTACATAAATATCCAATATTATATCTCTAGCATTTTGGGTTTTAGTTTAGTTCATGTAATACAATACTTCTGAATCAGTATTTGAACGTTCATAACAAATTTATATAGTCAAACTTAGGATATTTTGGATTTTTTTGGGTATGTTGATTCTTTCGGTTGTTTTGATTACAAATTTATATAGTCAAATTTAAGATATTTTGAAATTTTCGGGTATTTTTGCTTATTTTGGTTATTTATATATAAAAAATATCGAAACCAAAATGAATCCGAACAATTTTTTAAANAAGATATTTTGAAATTTTCGGGTATTTTTGCTTATTTTGGTTATTTATATATAAAAAATATCGAAACCAAAATGAATCCGAACAATTTTTTAAAATATTTTCGAATCTTCATTAAATACACGGAACCAAAGAACCGAACCGAAGAAAAACCGAACCGAACCGAACCGGAACCGAACTGGAACCGATTTTCTAAAATACCCGAATGGTTCTTATATCCCTAGAACCGAAGAACCGAAGAACCGAGGAACCGAACCGAAACCGAACCGAATACCCGAACGCCCAGGGCTAGTTTTAGGTTAAGATCATTTCGGATAATTTTTAGGATATTTCTGATAAAGATCTCCTAAGTGTCACATATATAATATATTTAAGGCCTCCATGTGTTTCTTGTGTAGAACCATATCCGATCTGAATCCAACAAAATCCAATCCGCACTCGATCCAAAAACTATAAATATATGAATGCATTTTAGACTTCGGGATGTCTAAATACAACTGAGTATAATTGGTGACTTTTGATCAGAGGTGTTGATGGAAGGGTGACTCATGACTTGGTGAGAGATCTCAAACGATGATATAAACGATTAAGTTTGAGAGTGTGACACCAAATATAAAAAGACAAAGAAAAGTAAAAAATCAATTTTTTTTATTTTCATTGATTTTAGAATATTTTTATTTTGATAATATATTAATTTAAGATTTACTAATACTATATTAAATATACATTATTTCTAGGGAGAAATTTATCGGAGTTGTCCATGTTTTCTCATGTTACCGTACATATTAATTGATTGATGTATCCACTAAAATTGAAACGTGTCGGAAATATTTCTCACGTGTACCTTCGGCATACCCATACCCTTGCTGTACCCAGGATGGGTTCTTGGTGCAAAATAAAGTACCTGTTCATCATAGTTTCTGAGGATTAAAATTACCGAACTCACTGAATCGATCGTTCCATACTCGAATTGACTGGTTTTGATACTAAGACCAACAGGATTGATCAATCCTAATTTGGATCGTTGATCCTAACACAGTGCAATACAGATCATTCGATCCAAAAACCACAACACTGAAACCAGTCAATCCTCAGTGTTATGGTTTTTGGATCGAATGATCTGTATTGCACTGTGTTAGGATCAACGATCCAAATTAGGATTGATCAATCCAGTTGGTCTTAGTATCAAAACCAGTCAATTCAAGTATGGAGCGATCGATCCAGTGAGTTCAGTAATTGAGATTGATATATCTTAATGATATATCTTGGTCATATAGGATGATCCTAATTTTCAATTGAAGTGGACCGATCAATCTGGATAATTATTTGAATTTGCGTGTTGTACCAGAAAAGATCGATATACGGCTGGATCGATCGATCCATATGTTCGTATTATTACCATGTCGAGGTCGAACCGATGAATCTGTGTTGCTATCGGTGGATTCAAAGTTTCTATCCACTAAATATTTTCTTTCATATAAAACATTTTTCTTGACCTAACAATGGTAAAATTGTCCAAAATGTCTACTGTAAATATTTTTTCATATTTAGTGTAGCAGATGACATTTTGTGAAATCTCTCATACAAAATGTTTTTTTTTTAAGTTCTCACATATTTTATACGGACAACTGGTTAAATAAAATAATTTATTATTTATTATAATAACATGTTCGTACTAATTGTTGACAAAAAAAAAACACAAGTTGGTACTAATTTGCACCACACTTTAAACCTTGTTGGCATCCCTTTTTACTATTTAAATAGTTTCCCATTTGGCATTTGATTATATAATTTCTAAGAAATATAGTCATTTAGGATGACACAATGAAGGATAGAGAGACCTCACTGGAAGATAAATATGAGTGGAGTAAAGATCACAAGTCAGACAAATAACACACAACTAATCCTTCTTGTTTATTCACCACTTCAAGAGTAAATGTAATTAATCAAATAACATCACCTAACTGGGTCTAGTAACATACCATACCATGATTGAATCTTATTGTAACGTTCCGACCGCCACCGTCCGTGAGATTCCACGTCCTCTCTAAGTTTGTGGATGATCATATACATTCTATAAACTCATAGGCCTCCACATCTTCAGTAGCCCTATTGAACCTCACCATCGTCCGACTGGTGCATTATTTTTTTTGAGACTCTAAGACTTGTTTACTGTACGCACAAATAACCATATGATCTCTTATTGTGCATTTGGTCTCATTTACACAATACCAATAATCATTATCTAGTATGTCACCATGCTAATACTACTCCAGCATAATCACACTTAACTACTGACTTCTGAAGGTATAATTGACCGAAAAAATAAATGTATTTTGGTAACATAGATAACCAAATCAAATCTTTTAAACTCTCATTTCTTGCACCACCATACTAGAACTTTGGATCTTACACTTGTACAATGTTTAACGTAAGTAATGTAGACATATTTAGATAATGCACGAGTTTTATTAATATCATCTTTTATGCTCAATAAGTTTAAACCAAGTCAGTGATGTAAATCTTATTTTACTGATTTTTATTTCAAAATCTTTCTAAAATAATGGAAAAATGACCATTTAAACCATTAACTTTACAAAACTGAAAGAAACATAAATAAACTTTCAAGATGTCTTATCAAACTTTAATTTCGGTTTGATTAACAAATAAAACATGAACTTTGTGGTGATTTTACTAAATTAGACATCCCGTTAGTTTTAACTAACGAAAAAATTAATGGTATGTCTAATTTGGCTTGATCAACGCAAAATTCATGTTTTATTTGATAATCAAAATAAATTTGAAGATTAATATGTCAAATTGAAACATGATTTAAATTAAAAATATATTTATTTTTAATTATATTAATTATAATACTATATTATTATATTTTGAGCTTTACAAATATTTTTATAAAATATATTTTGAATTTTACAAATATTTTTTAAAATTTAATGGTACTAAAAGATGAATTTGGTGGAAGCAGCCTTAGTCTATTGGTCAAGAGTCTATGGCTTCTATACCTGGTCTGGAGTTCGATTTCCAGAGATTGCAATGAATTGTAAGGTGCTGCAAGATATCGTTTATCGTGATAGCAAGTGTTGTAAAAAGAAATATAATGATATTGTACTTGTTGACAAGTATTCATTATAAATTTAAATTATATTTTTCAAAATAATGATGATAGAAAAAAAAAGATGAATTTGGTATAAAGCAATGGAATTTTATATGATATTTCACCCTATAAAGCTGTCCACTACAATAACATAAGAAAACCATATATATATATATTATATTGAAGGTCATATCTGAAAGGCCATGGGAACTGACTTTTAAGTGTGAGATCAATAGAAAGTATAAAGACAACAATATTACTTAGGCTTTGTAGTGCCTATAATGTAGCCTAGGCCTCCCGCCTTAGTCGAAAATATGTCGATGACAATTTTATTTTTTAATAACAAAGTCATAACTTTAGAGGTTTTATGTATATTTTAATTAAAATTTTCAAAATTCATTTCAAAATAAATCATTCTATTATTTTATGGTAAAATATAAATTAATTTGAGAAAATCTCACAACCATTGTTTAGTTTTCCTCCTAACTTGTTTTTACAACAACATAAATAACTTATATTAGAAGCCAGTTCAATCTTATTATTCGAGCTAATCTTATTATTATTACAAATCTTAAGATTTGTAACACTTATTTGTGTTTATTATTTTTTCAAAAAATAATAAATAAATCGATCAATTTTTTGAATTTATAACATTTCTGATAAATTGAAACAGTCTTTTTTTTTCTTAAAATTAATTTTAGTAAATCACAATAATGAAACGATTACGAAAATACAGTACTCTTAATCACTAGCCCACTCAGCTCCAATAGTGTAATTATATATCCTTTTTTCTACTTTTCAGCTCACTAGACATTCGTGTGGAAGAATGACTTGTGTTTATTTTAAAACAATAATAAAAGGAAAATTTTCACACTGGCCAGTTCATTTGCTTTACCTAATCTTTCTAATTGTAATATTGGGATAGCTAATAATTACCCAATCTGTCTAATGATATACTAATAAGTGGGTCGTGATAAAGAAAAAAGCAAAGGTCTGTAATTTGTGGGAATCAAGTTGCATAATGGTTGTCACCTCTGAAGTTCATCACATATATATGGGGTTCTAACCCAACATCCTACATTGTTAATGGAGATATTAAAGCCAATAGGGTAAGAGAGAAAAGAAAAAATGTCGGTATTTTATAATGATTATTGAACTTAAATGCTCAATTAAAAATTTAATTACTCTTTTAATTTATTTTTTAGTTGATCTTTTTCTCGTGTGTCTTTGATAATCTTTTATCTATTCTTTTTTTTTTCTCACAAAATAGAGTAATGTAAGATTTTTGTACAATAATAAAAAATTAACAAATTTTTTTTCATTCTTCCTTAATATATTAAAAAAATTTCTATTGGATACTTGTTGATTATTAACTTATTATTATAAAATAATAAGAATATTAATGTAACTTTAATGCCTCAAATATCAACAACTAAAAACATGTAAGAGTTGGATGGATAAATCAGAATCATAACAGAAAGTATAAAGGACTAGGACATGCTACGGGTAAATCTACAATAACAATCCTTGAATAATAACTGCAAGCTCTAGCTGTTATCGTCTGTGAAATTTTACATCCCTTCTAATTTCATGGACGACTTTATGTCTTTTTTAGAACTATGAGCTTTTACTTCCACTAGTAAAATAATCGCTAATAGCCATGAAAAGTTTCGTTGGTATAGGCATATTTTCGTGGCTATAGATGCAAAAGCCACTGCAAGCGACGAAAAAAAATCGTGGCTATAGCATCATGGTTTAATATATTGAAATTTACCTGTGATAACTGTATTCACATTTTTTGGAAGAAATTCTGAAAATGCAAATAGCAATAATCGTTGCATGATGACGTGATAATCATGACTTTTTAATCTTGATAACTTCTATTGGTTTTCATTAACACACCGACTAAAGTTTGATGCATATGTATCTGAAAACCGTATAGCATTTTTGAGACACGTTAGAAACTCTCTTCGCCCTTCATTTGACAATCTGGATATTGATACATACATCGTTCTATCATCTTTCATATGGAACTCTGGTCTCTTACATAATGCTGGTAAATCCATCCTTGATTTCTAGTTGTCTTTTGTCTTTAAAGAAACATTCAATAATGTGTTGATGAGATTATCAAAAAAGTTTTTTTTCGATATGCATGAAATATAGATTGTGATGAAGCAAAAAGTTTTTCCAATATGGCAACTCCCAAAAGATACTTTTTTGACCCAATTATGATCAACACCATAACCATCAATGATTCAACTTGGGTTTTGTGTCTGTTTTCTCCATAGTCGATCGTTTGTGACAACCCTTCATTGTCGTTTATCTTTTTATACAGAACTTCTTCTCCAGTCAGCCACGGTGGTGGAGCATCTTTTATTTCTTTGCCTCATAAAAATGCTTGAACATTTCTGCGGTAAGGATGATTGTGTACATCAATGTATCAACATACCATACACCGAAAAGTCGTTCATTATCCACAGCAATGCAAATCGCATCGTGAAGTTTTGTTTCTTTGATACATTATAAGCTTGGAAACCGTCATTCCAGAGAAACTGTAGCTTTTCAATAAACGGCTAGAAGAATATATCTAAACTTTTCTTTGGATGTTTTGGCCCTGGAACGAGTATGGATAAAAAAAAATCTTTTCATGCATATACCCGAAGGTAGATTATAAGGAGTTACAATCATTTGCCAAAGTGAATGAGCTTGCCCTGTGATAACTGTATTTTCGTTGGTATAGGCATATTTTCGTGGCTATAGACGCAAAAACCACTGACAAGCGACGAAAAAAAATTGTGGCTATAGCATCACGGTTTAATATATTGAAATTTACCTGTGATAACTGTATTCACATTTCGTGGAAGAAATTATGAAAATGCAAATAGCAATAGTCGTTGCATGATGACGTGAAAATCATGACTTTTCAATCTTGATAACTTCTATTGGTTTTCATTAACACACCGACTAAAGTTTGATGCATATTTATCAGAAAACCGTATAGAATTTCTGAGACACGTTAGAAACTCTCTTCGCCCTTAATTTGACAATCTGAATATTGACACATGCATCGTTCTATCATCTTTCATATGTAACTCTGGTCTCTTATATAATGCTGGTAAATCCATCATTGATTTCTAGTTGTCTTTCGTCTTTAAAGAAACATTCAATACTATGTTGATGAGATTATCAAAAAAGTTTTTCTCGATATGCATGAAATATAGATTGTGATGAAGCAAAAAGTTTTTCCAATATGGCAACTCCCAAAAGATACTTTTTTGACCCAATTATGATCAACACTATAACCATCAATGATTCTACTTCGGTTTTGTGTCTGTTTTCTCCATAGTCGACCGTTTGTGACAACCCTTCATTGTCGTTTATCTTTTTATGCAGAACTTCTACTCCAGTCAGCCACGGTGGTGGAGCATCTTTTATTGCTTTCCCTCATAAAAATGCTTGAACATTTCTGCGGTAATGATGATTGTGTATATCAATGTATCAACATACCATACACCGAAAAGTCGCTCATTGTCCACAGCAATGCAACTCGCATCGTGAAGTTTTGTTTCTTTGATACATTATAAGCTTGGAAATCGTCATTCCAGAGAAACTGTAGCTTTTCAATCAACGGCTAGAAGAATATATCTAAACTTTTCTTTGGATGTTTTGGCCGTGGAACGAGTATGGATATAAAAAAATCTCTTTTCATGCATATACCCGAAGGTAGATTATAAGGAGTTACAATCACATGCCAAAGTGAATGAGCTTGCCCTGTGATAACTGTATTTT
>KE158992.1:46044-60228 GCA_000411055.1 Leavenworthia alabamica | reverse complement strand
GTATGAGTCAGCATCCGTTCATCACAGGTGATCAGTGTGATAATCGGATTTTCTGAGTGATTACCGGTTGTCACATATTTGAGTAAACATAATTGAGAAAAATTGAGAATTGAGTAATTAAAACAAAAATTTGAGAATTTGAGTTATTGAGAACATTGAGTTAAATGATTTTGGGAACCAATCGCTTTTGTCTGCAAAGAACCCACTAGACGGGAGGATTGTCCACTCAGTATGTTTTATATACTGATAGCGCCGTTTCGTGTGCGCAGGTAAAGGAAAAGAAAATTCTTGATGTTGAGCTCGTGGTACAACAGCTGGAAGGCGATGATATACCGGTTGTTGAGTTTATGTTTAATTTTTGAGTCATGTTTGAGAACCTAATTGTAACTAGGTCTAATTTGAGAATTAATATTTTGAGTTTGTTTGGATATATTATTTATTTAATGGAGTTTAATGACTTGGTAATTTTTGTTAGTAAGATAATCTGGAATCTAGAGCCGATAAGTATGGAATTATCGATTAGTTGATAAAAAAATTTTAAATTTAGCGGTTTTGAGTCTAGAGAACCGGGTTAGGATGTTTCATTTTATCTAATTATTTGATATCAAAAATAAAATTATTCATGTTAGGTTATTAATTTTTGGATACTCGGTCGGGTTTTAAATAAAATTATAATATGATCCGAACCTATCATGTATAAACCTTAACATCCAATAAAAAACTTTTAGTGAATTCAATTATACCTGAAACTTTATTTTTGGTTTAAATATTAGTATATAAGTAACTAACTGAATAAATCAAGTTAATTTTCTAATTGAAAAGTAAATTTAAAATATATTTATTAACTAAATGATACTTTTAAAAGTTTAATTGATTATAAATATTTAACAGATAATAAATTAATATCTTATATATATATATATATATTCTAAAATTAATTTATTTCTGATTTGGAAAATAAATATGCAGAAAAAGATATGATTAATATTTAGATAATGTTTTATATTACATAAGTTTAAAAATATATCAAACATAAATAAATGTTATTTAACTAAAATATTTTGTTTAAATATAAATTTAATATTTAGGATATTTGACTATATAAATATTAACAAAATTTGTACATCAATTTTAATAGTTATGCAATAAATATGTTAATTTAAATTTTTGAAAATAATTATACGGAATATTTATATTCTAAAAAAAACTTATATAAAAATTAATTATTACTTTATATTTGGAAAGAAAATATGTAGATAAAGATATGGTAAAAATTCTATATATTATTTGGTTAGTTCAGAATTAGAAATATAAGTAAATAAAATTGGAATTAATTAAATGTAATTTTTTGTTTGGATACAAATTTAAAATTTATAGTATTTGGATACAGAAATAGACACAAAATTTGTATTTCAATTTTAGTAGTAGTATATAGATTTTTCAACGAAATAAAATCAATTTCGCTACATAAACCAAATCCAAAACCAAATAAATTGCAAAAAGCTATCAAAAACTAATTCAAAAACAAGGTTGCATACTTGTAATTTTGCCTCAAATAAATGATTTTAAACTTTGGAAAACCGAGAGAGACATGTTTCCAGTTAAAGACAACAATCCATAACAAGATTAGCTCGAACGGTTTTGATCACGATCACAAGTATTTGTACATCGTGAGATATCTTTTGTAGAAAGCAAAAAAAAGAAAAAAAAAATCCCAAGTATAAAAGCTCTGAGTAAGAACTTAAGCAATTATTACTGTTTCCTTGCAAAGTAAAAACTGAAGCTGTGATGATCTCTCTATCTTCAAGAAGTTGCTCCATAGATACGGATTCGTTGCTGAACCACACCACGACAACAAGGACACGTAACTTTACTTCCACCATTGTTGTTACTCGCAAAGAAGCTATCACTGCAACTACCACACACAACTTGATGAGCACAAGGAAGAAACACCACAGAGACTTCTTCTTTCATACAGATTATGCATTCTCGACCATAGTTTGTTTCATTCTCATAAGATCCTTCAAGCTTATCAAGTTCTTCAAGCAACTTAGCAATGTTTTCTCCTTGAGATTTTTCGGTTTTCCAAACGTTGTTTGATGAGTGGTTTGAGTCTGTAATTGAAGAAGCTTTGAGACGAGAAAGTTCTTGTTCCAGTCTTTGATGATCGTCTTTATGTCTTTGGAAGTCTAGTTCGATTTTTAACCGTAGAGTCTCGAGCTTTCTTTTGTTGTGAGCCTCTGCTGCTTCTTTTGAGCGTTGCTCTTCCTCCATTTCAGCTAGAGCTTGCTCCTTTGCTATCAGCTCTTGCCTCCATTTCCCCTACATAAGAACCAAAATATCAGCTATCCACCATAGTCCAAGCTAAACCATCAAGTAGAGAGAAAAAGCTAAACCATGAAACTTATAAATAGGCTGAGTTCTAGAGCTCAAAACTGATTCACCAAGATGGCAGATTCCAAAAAATGTGGCTGATGCAGACTACTATACCTCTTTAAATGATCTTTGAAGTTATATAGCATAGGTAATAGACTACTATCAAACACAGGACCAGCATGGCAACTATAGGCATGTACTTTCAACAATTGTAAGGATGGTGTACGTAACTGAAGATAATATATGAATCAATGAGAGTGTACCTCAGTTTCCTTTTCATCTTCTGTGATCTGAGCTAAAGCCATATAAAGGGACTTAATCTTTTCTTTCTCAGCTGTAATCTCATCTTGCAACTTCAATTTCTGCTTCTCCCATGCTCCAAGTTTCTTCAAGCATTTTTTCATCTTCTTTGTTGCTTCCAAACATGCTTTATTCGATTCTGATGCATTTAGTTTGAAACCTTCCTTCTCTGCTCGGATTTCTGCATTCTGATTTTCAAGTGCTCTTACAATCACATTTACCTTGTCAGTTTGAAGTGTAGCTTTTCTAAGAGTATTTTCCATTTCAGATAACTTTTTTGCAGTTGATTCTTCAATAGCTTGTTTCCCTTTTTTCAACAGTTGGATTCCTTCTCTTTCACTATTCAATGATTTAAGCTCGGTCAATTCATCGCTGACCTTTTGGGCAGCTTGCATTGCCTTCTTCTGAGCCCATTCTTTCCTTTCCTTTAATTTCTTCTCAAGATCCTTAAGCTGATCAAGCAGATTGACTATAACGCCATCCTTATCCTCCTCACCCATTGATTCCATATCATCATCAAGGTTCATATCACGAAACTTCTCCAACACCGAACTAGAACTTATTACTTCACTCCCTGACTCACGTGGCTGCTCAAGTGTCTTCCCACATGCAAGATCATTATAATAAATGCTATCACCACCATTAGTTTCAGACTGTATCTCCTTATGTTTCATACTAGCACGAAACCCAGCAGCAAAAGCTGCAACATTCCGCTTCAACAAAGACTTCATGGCTGGCGAAAGATTAAACCTCTTCGGACAAACAATTTCTCTTTGCAGTTTCAACTCAGCACCATTCATAGAAGACTCAGAACCAACACCTCCATGGAATCGACATAACTCTGGCGCCATAAAACCAGCAATATCAAGTTTACTAATACCACCAAAATCTTCAACATTACTATCTTCCTTAGTACCACAACAAGAACAACCTTTATTTCCAGGAATCGGAATATCCATATTACTAGCTCTACCAATATGAAGGTCACTCATTAACAAACACCACATTGCATCACCTTTACTCAAATTAGGTTTAAGTTCTTGTAACAAGTAAACCATACTAGCTAATGAATACTCCACTAAATCTTTCAAATCCATAAAACCACTCTCCGATTGATCATCATCACCATTACCATTACTACTCAGATAAGATAATGAATGATTCAAAATGTTCTTCAAAACATCCATTTCACCATAGCAATGACCATTATTCAAAACAGCTCTCAAAGCAATACTTTCTTCATAACCTAATTTAACAAGCTTTGAAATCGTGAGGTTATATAAAAACTCCAAATGTTTCAGTAATATCTCTTTCAAATGTTCTTCAGTACAATAACCCAAAACGTTCTCTTGGAAATTGCTTCCGCTAGGGTTTGAATCTGAAACAGTGAGACCTGGATGATTAATAAGGTTTTTGAGACTTGATGATTCTGTTGATACACCAATTCTGTCGATCGAACTTAGCGGCGGGTCGGATCTCACGGAGACGTGTCGGACCCTCCGGTTTGCTCTTAAAGGCTTCTCCCTCACAGTACAGCCCATCGAAATAAACCAAAATCTGAAAGAAATTTTAATTTTTAAAATCGAATAGAAAAATCAAACATGATGAGAAGAGAAATGGAATCAATTATTAAAAAAGGACTCAGAAAATAAAGATTTGATGACGGAGATGAAGAGATTTCAAGAAACTCACTGATCGGTGATGCTGGCTTAATTTCTCGGCTGAGAAAATGAGTTTCGAGGGGAAAGGGTTACGCCAGAAGAGATAAAACTTTGGTTCGATTTCATCCATTTCTCGCGGCGGCAGAGACTATATTTATGGGCCTTGGGCTCATCTTATGACAGATTTAATTGGGCCTAAGTATGATATATGAACGACGTCGTTTGATATCTATCCTGGTAAGATAAGAAGCGTCTATAAACCTCTATTAGGGAATAAAAATTAGCTCGGTAGTTTGTTTTGTTGGTTAAATAGAAAATAAAACTATTTCTATATTTTTTGTATAAAAAAATAAAAATTATAAAAAACAAATCTAGGTAAACAACTAATACAAACAATGAAACAAAAATTACAGACAAACACTCTTCAACAAAGCCAAAAAAAATACTCAAGTTCAAGCCGTGAGTGAAACTTGGAAAACTGCAAAAATGCCTCAACTACAACGAAACTGGAGTGATCATCCTAGTTTTCACGAGCAATTCCACCCAAGGCTAGCAATTCCAAACGCTGCCTTAAATAGCCATCTCAAAACTGAATCCCGATATACCAACGGATTTAGAAAGCTGACATAAAGAGCTTTCTAATGATAAGTAGATTGTCATCTAGATCCCAACAATTCTTTAGATAACTTATTTTAAAGTTAGATGATAGTAAAATTTGATCTACATATATGTTTTTTAGTAGAACGGTCATAACTTTTTAACCAGAACTTTGATTTGAGATCTACTTTTTGATATAGATAGATCATGATGTCCTTCATCTCTCCACCAAATATGAAATAAAAATAAATTTGTTTGATGCTTTGTTTTCTATTTTTACTCAAAGTAGTTGGATCTATTTTCTCTTTTCCTTTCTTCTCTTATTTTATTTTTTTCTCATGATTTTCTTTTTCTCCGTAGAGTGACCACGAAAATTATCTTAATAAATTAGGATTTTTTTAGTTTTAAAGATTTAAATAGGTTTAAGTCAAATTATAAATTAATTAGGCCCATTAATATGACTAACCCAAATCTAAACCTCAATAAACCCAAAACTGGTTTCAAAATCTCTTTAAAATTAATTCACAGATATTACAATTCTCTCCCACTAAACTTGATTCGTCCTCGAATCTTAATCTCAACTACGTGAATACTTGACTCCATTAATACCACTGTTTAAAAAAATTGATTGTCCTTCTTTGTACTTTTCAACTTAAGTTTTCAATCCAATCATTGTCGTCGCAACGACTCCATTTCTCTTTGACCATATTTGAAACAACCCGTCCTATTTTTTTTACCTGCATCAAACATAGTAATGCATCAAATTTGGTTTGCCAATATTGAGTGAAGCCATCATACCATATTAACATGGATAATGATTTGGAAATTTTTATGCAGTAATAAAAATATAGAAGTCATACCGGAGCTCAAACAGCACATATCAATGCATTAAACTGCTGGTTTTATAGAACGACATACCTACTACAAACACAAAACATCTAGAAATCTATCCTACAGTCAAGCACTCACCTTAGCACTTTTAAATTATGTCCATAATTAAATTGTGCACCTTTTGAAACTTTCGAATTTCCTAAATTCCTAAAATATTAATATTTAATAAAATAATATTAAACATAATATTAAAATAATATAATTTAATATTATATTATTATTTCAATAACATCAAACGTATGTATTAATAAGACGTTTCTTTCAACATCGTGCGTCTTTTCTGACGACGATGTCACCCCACCACCTGTGCTGCATCTCCACCCACCACCTCCGGTGAGATCCAGTGTTGTCTTTGCTGCCCTCACAGCCTCCATCAACACCATTGGATACCAACCATGGCTGCTGTCAAAGCTCGAGCCCTCTCATCACGCCATGACAAACACACAAGTTCGTAGCTCCGGCGGTGGCTCCAGCTATGACGATGGTGGGTCCCAGACATACAAATCACAAGTTTAACTACCCAAAAATCTACTAAAGTAATCAAAGATCTTACCAGAGAATTTGAGAAATCACCACTGACTTTGCTTCTTACACACGAAATCACACCACCCGAATTCACCAACAACCGCAAGCACAATCTGATTACTCCTCCTCTTATAAGACACACGGTTCAGATCTCATATGGGGCAATAACAAACGGATATGCTATAAAGAGGAGGTTTCATGAGAGTTTTCTCTATTTTTTTTTAAATTGCACTATAAGTCCCTTTACTTATCCAATTTTTCAATCAACTCCATAATTTTTGTTTTTATCAATTTAAGCCAGAATACTTCTGTTTTTAATAAAAACAACCCCGATCATTAAATAAACTAAATTTATTTTCTGTTTTCCGGGGTACGGACGTTACAATTCTCCCCCACTATTGGTGATTCGTCCTCAAATCTCACACCTCCGTCCATATCCAATGAGCTTACAACACCACCATCACAACGGTCTAATTTCTCACTAACTAACACCCAGTCAGCACAACCAGATATGAGACCAATCCACTATTGATCTCCAAGGTTCTCATCCAATCATTATGCTTAGACTCTTGTCATAACAAAACTCGTGCTCCAAAATCAAATCATATCAACTCATGCTCTCTGCTCGTACTTTTAACCTTCACTCCCAGGTCACATAGTCCTTACGAGTTCTAGGTACTCGAGGATCGACAATCTTCTATGAGCCATCAGGACCGACAATCCTTAAAGCGTGCACGACCTCCATCGTGTCGAGTGCCGGAATACCAACTATCTTCTGTGCCAGAGGACCAACTATCCTCCATGATGTACTAGAGGATTGACAATCCCCTATGATTTGTTCAGGACCGACAATCCTTAGAGCATGTACGACATCTATCATGTCGAGTATCAGAAAACCAACTACCTTCCGAACTGGAGGATCAACTTTCCTCCATGACATACATGAGGACTAACTATCCTCTATGAGTCTTATTAGAAAATATATCCCTTTTCTAGGAACAACTATGATTGAAATACCTCTAGTGATCTACATACACCCTACAAAGGTCATAATACCATTTCATGTATTCCTCCTTTTTATGATTTAGCGTTTATTCATAATAAGAATACTCCTCTTACTATAAAAAAAATTCATAAGATCGAATCATCTTATTAATCATATAATATTAAGTATAAATTGTCTCACAACCAAAAAAAAATACATAATAGAGAGCTCATATGTATATAAATCATAATCCAAACTAGAACCAAATGATGAAAAGCTCAAGCCTTGGTTTTCTTCTCGAACCACTTCTTGAATGTCAAACTCTCTTGAAAGTCCTTGGGACTCAGTTTCTCTCACTTGGCCACTCTGCTCAAGCTTTCTAAGGAATACCTACGACAAACAGAGATTCAAATTGTAATCTCATGCAGTTCACTCCATTAAACAAATGAACAAAACAACTGACACTCTACTAAGTATCCACTTGAACGGAAATTCTACTACAACATCATTCGCCGCTCTTCTAGATCTTCTCCCATATTCTTGGATAAGATGAAATCTTAATCGTAACCATGCCCTCGGTTTCTCTTCAGCTCTTGGTGGCGCTCTCGAATGCTATATTTATACTACTCATAGTATCCGCTTCAACACCCAAGTTAAGAGGTCCCTTTATAATCCTTTTCCTTTTTTTAGGAAACTTTATTTTTCTAGAAAATTGTTTTTCTAGACTTTCTAGAACACCGGCATCAACTCTACCAATAACACTTCCAACCACCAGGCCTCTGACTCGATCAACTGCGACCTTCCATGCCACACTCGCTACTGCCACCGCTGGAACTTCCACAACTAACTCATACAACACATTTTTTTTTGCTCTTATATTCAACTTTTCTTAAATAATAATCTCTCAATCAAAATAACAACACAACAACAAGAAACAAAACAACATACCGTGAAGTCTCTTTGAAGGCTCGGAGATGATTGGTCTAGAGTTCATGCTGCACGCAAAACACAGTGGGAGTATCCTAGTCTCTGATACCAAATTGAAACAACCATCCTATACTCAATAGAATTCACACATGCTCGCATAAAAGTCAAATAACGAAAAACACAAACCACTCATAGCTCTAGACTATCATCCCCTCTTCTTTGCAATGACTTCACGCTTCAACATTTTTCTCTTTACCTGCATTAAATGAAGTGATGCATCAGCATTGGCGAACCAACTCAGTTGTTAGAATATAAATTCCACCGTTGAATCTGAAGTATATAGTGTATGAATAACTCTACAAATTTTTAGCCAGATCATACAACGTTTCGACCTCCAAACGCTGCCTTCAAAAAGTCATCTCGAAACCGAATCCAGATCGGCCAATAGATTTAGAAAGCTGACATCAAGAGCTTTTCAATTATAGGTAGATCTTCATCTAGATCCCAACGGTTCATCGGATAACTTCTTTTAAAGTTAGGCGATGGTAAAATTCGATCTACAAATATCTTATTTAATAGAACGGTCATAACTTTTTAATCAGAACTCCGATTTGAGATCCGTTTTTTGCTATAGATAGATCATGATGTCTTTCATCTCTCTATCAAATATGAGATAAAGTTAAATTTGTTTGATGCTTTTTTCTATATTTACTTAAATTAGTCGGATCTATTTTTCTTCTCATTTTTTCTCTTATTTTATTTTCTGTCATGATTTTCTTTTTCTCCATCAGGATGATAAAAAAAATCATTTTAATAAATTAGGGTTTCTTTAGTTTTAGGGATTTAAATAGAATTAGATCAAATTACAACTTAATTAAGTCTATTAATATGACTAACACAAATCTAACCCTCAATAAGCCCAAAACTCGTTTCAAAACCTGTTTAAAATAAATTCACGGACGTTCCAACACCAGCAAACATGGTGTACCCAAGACCAAAAGTAAAAGGTTACATAAATTTTATAAATCTTTTATAATTGCTTAATAATCTTTAACCCTATATAAAAATAATCATGGGTTCCATAGTGCCGCTCGACACCAAGTTCTCCCTTTTGATATCCAAGAACCTATCGTCCACATTCATACCCATGTATACAAAACTTTAGTTGAAAAAAACTGCTCAAAGCCATAGCCAAAGAAGATTGAATGCAAAGCCAAACAGTACTTACAGTGCAAATATATGAACATTTTCTAATTTCTGATATAACAAAGGAGTAATATCATATTGCATGCTAATGATGTGATCAGTTGCTATGAATCAGCCATCAGCAGAAACGGATGTATATGGGTGGAGTGTTTGTCTCTCCCCTAAATTTTTTAAATTTCCCTATTTGTTTCAAAAATTGCAATAATACCCTCTAAAATAAAATTAAATAAAACTGATAGAATGGATATTTCCCTAATTGCCCCTCCTAAATTTTAATGCTAAATCTGCCCCTGTTTGGAACCTTGAATTCGTTAACTACTCCTCCTTGTCGATCGTGAACAGTGACGATCCTCTATCTGATGGAATGAAGATTTCTAATAGAAATTTGGAACTCTAAACTCACAAGTCCTAGCTATTCTGGTTGAAGCTAGAGTATTGGACGACATGAAATTCAAAAGCATACGTCTTCGCCTTTAAACATGTTCGATCTTTAAAGGATTCGTTCAACTATTTTGAATGTTTTAGGCAATTTTTTTTGTTTAAAATATGCCCAAAAATTTATGTTTAAACTTAAATATATTCTAAAAGCTACAAAAACAAAATCTTAATTTATGAAAAAAATCAAACGATAACTAGTTTTATAAAAAACATATAAATTTTATAAATATGAATTTAAAATGTGTCTCTAAATTAAAAGAAAATTAAAAAAAAAGTCTTTAAACTATACTTAGTTAACATATCTTTTGGGCCGGACCTGAATATTTATGTGGTTCATTGTGGTGTCATATTGTAAGAAAACTTATGTATCAGAAAGGATGTCGTAAGTATTTTATTAACGGAACTGTGCATACAATAGAAGTTGTACCATCGAAAACAAGCAATATCACTAAATAAATCATTCTTTTTCTTATAAAGTAAGGGTGGTAACTTCTTGGACTATTATTCATTTCATATTAATTTATTATGGTATCTCAAGTCATGATCATTTCTCTTGAAAAAAATTACCATTCTATTTCAAATGGGACATCTAAAATCTCAGAACTAACACAATCTAGATCGGATCCATAAACTTCAGGTTGAGTCATCGATGAAAATGTGAGGTTTGGAGTCATCGGTTGAGGATACTCAACGCTTATTGATTGCAATGAGTAAGCATTTTGCATTTGTTGAGGCGAGCCATTGAAACAATAAGAGGGCATAATGACTTGTTCAAAACCATTAGAGTTTGGCATTGATTGTTTAGGAGTTTGTAGGAGCCGATGAGAATGATATGTATCGAATGGTTCTCGAAAATGGTCCTTATTAGATCCTGATAAGTCTTCAAGTATGCTTTGAAGATAACTCATATACAATGAGACATCAGGATCTTCTTGAACCACCATGGGACTAGGAGGCCGAATCGACAAGCCGTGGTTTACTTGTTTCGGTATCATCTTCTGACACTTTGGAAGGTTTTGAGGTAAATACTCACATGATTCATAACTTGTTAGGTGTTGAACAAGACTTTTGAAGTTGTTCTTGTTTGTGATGTACACTTGAACTTGTGGTTGTGGTGGATGAAGTATGAGGTTAGAGTAGTTAGCATGTAGATGATGGCAATAACTCTTTCTCATGTTCTTGCAGCTTGGTTTATTCACTCTCAAGTAATCATTTTGTGATCGTTGATACATCTTCTAAGAGCAATAGAGTGTCACTAATCAAGTTTTACAGACACATATGTAGTATCATGAATATCTTAATTTATTTTATGTTCTTGATTTTTACTAATTTAGTTCTTGATTTATTTCATTAATAAGATGCATCCAACTTTAATATAAAGGATGTTTTCCTTTTTAAACTGTCTTTTTATATTTCCATAAGAAGTAGAAAATATGTATTTACATCTGTATCTTCCTATTTTCTATTTTTATATATTTTGAATGAAAGATAATTTCATTAAAAAGGGAATATACTAAGTATTTGATCAAAACAAGAAATATACAACAGTCCAGTATTAATAATGAAATAAAAGTTTTTTTTTTTTTTACATAAAAATTGTTTTTCACTTTTCTTTGTTTCCTTGTAATTGTTTACTATTTTTCACTATTATTAGAGAAGTTTTAAGTATTATTATCTTCTATATAAATCTATAACTGTTATCCTACATTATTAATTTATTATGTTACTTTTTCATACAATGAATATTTTTCTGCATAATACCGTAAATTTTCCTTTACAGTTTTTGCATATAGAGTAGAACATCTATAAGTTAATACTCAATAATTTAATAAACACTATAAAATAATAAATTATTTTAAATAGAAATTAAATCAGTGTAAAAATTAACAAAATTCAATAAGATAAAAAATAATAATTTTATGAAACTCTTATGTAAAATATATGGTCACACTAGNATAATCGATGATATTGACTTGGAGCATGTGTATGGCTTGGTGTGGTTACGTGGAGAAGCCATAATACGAGGTTGGCTTTTGAGTTTATAAAGTTATGTTTCACTGGTGGCACACATTGTTATGTGTTCATGTTAAATTAAATTGAGGCACATTTGTTTGTCATTTTTAGTTATAATGCACAAGTCTAAGTGTTGTTTGTTCGAGACTGTGGTGTTGGGGTGGCTTGTGCGAGAGACATGTGTCGAGGGTTTAGGGTTTCAAATATCAGTTTAAAGCTAAGGTGCGTGCATGACCATGGTTCGATGAATTCGACTAGTTTTCAAAATCGTTTGATTTTTATGTTGTGATTGTGTGTTGTGTGTTTGAGTTTGAGTTTGTGTGATTATGTGTTATGTGTTTGAGTAAATAATTATTAAACCAAAAGTCGGTTTAATAATGTATTTAAAACTAAAATTTTGAGTATTGAGTTAAAAAGAAAAATCTGAGTAAAATTTTGAGTAAAACATTCTGAGTTTTGAGTTCTAGTCCCGGATGTTCTGAGTGAACTTACGGGCTAGCGTTCTGAGTTTTGAGGTCTAATCCCGGATGTTCTGAGTGAACTGACGACCTAGCGTTTTGAGTTTTGAGGTCTAGTCCCGGATGTTCTGAGTGAACTGACGGGCTAGCGTTCTGAGTTTTTAGGTCTAATCACCGGATGTTCTGAGTGAACTGACGGCTAGATGGAGAACCGAGTGCACTGAGTGGGCTCCGGTTTCTCGTGATCATGTGATGTCGGGTGGTATGAGTCAGCATCTGTTTATCACAGGTGATCAGTGTGATAATCGGGTTTTCTGAGTGATTACTGGTTGTCACACATTTGAGTAAATATAATTGAGAAAATTGAGAATTGAGTAATTAAAGCAAAAATTGAGAATTTGAGTTATTGAGAACATTTAGTTAAATGATTTGGGAACCAATCACTTTTGTCTACAAAGAACCCAGTAGACGGAAGGATTGCCCACTCAGTATGTTTTATATATTGATAGCGCCATTTCGTGTGCGCAGGTAAAGGAAAGGAAAATCCTTGATGTTGAGCTCGTTGATGCGGACATCCCTTGCACNTAATAATTATATATATATATATATATATATATATGCATTTACCTAGAAAATAATATAATAATGTATTTTTAATTTTAGTATTGTCAAAAGATTTTTTCTGCTAAATAATAAATATTCAAATCGAAACTTAAAATTTTATAACTTCCAGAACATTAATTTTATTTAACTCAAATTATCTCAAACTAAATTTTTGATAATTTTTAAATGACAAATCCACTGAAACTAATCTCTTTATAAATGATTATTTATTAATAACTGGATAAATTAATAAAATAGTAAGTCAGAATATTAATAATTTATAGAAGTTTTACTATAATATCATATTAATGGTTTCAGTGGAAACTTGTCTATAATAATTATATACTGCTCTGGATATTGTGGCCATAAATGCAGATTTTGTTTTGGTGATCTAAACCTAATTGATAATTCTATCAATGCTGAAGTAACTCTCCTCAATCCTCATGACCATCTTCAACTTGAAGACAATATGAACCAAATGATCTCATCTTAATAGTTGCAACAAGCTCTACAAGTCATTCACAATTCATTGGGTTGTGTTATATTTTAGTTATGATCTCTTTTCAAGATTTTGTTAGGTAATGTATTACTAGTGTTTTTGAACCTTGATCATAATAAAGACTTTAAACATCTTTTATTTTGGTTCTTGATTAACTATTATTGCTTTCTGTTTAAATACTATATATTCGTTACTGTATTTTGATTTACAGTTGGATTTGACATTTTGGAATAAAATATTTCTTTGTGAACGAAAAAAAATTGAGGAATTAAATAGTTATTTTTCTAATTAATACTCCCTCTGTTTTTGTATAAGTGTCATTTTGACTTATTTCACACAGATTAAGAAAATGTTTGAAAATACAAATATAACCCTATTTAATATATTCTAATTAATGAATAATAACATGAATATAAATGTTCTTAAATATAAATAGAGGGTAAATATGGAAAATAGATGTAAAAAATACATTGGAAAAATAAAATGACATTCTTTTAGAAACACAATGTCAACTCTAGAACGACACTCTTTCACAAACAGAGGGAGTATGACCGAATATAAACCGAACATTTATGTAGTATTGATAAAAATAGCTTTCAATACTCCTAATAAATATTAGCTCCTAAATGATAAAAGTTTCTAGCTCATTTTTTTTAAATAAAATATAAAACTTATTCGAACATTGTTGATAATAATATCATTTAG
>KE158991.1:273817-296713 GCA_000411055.1 Leavenworthia alabamica | reverse complement strand
CCCTCATCCGACGGTCGGTGCATTATTTTTCTAAAGGTTTAACACTTGTTTACTGTCCCTACAAATCAACACATAATCTTTCTCTATGCGTTGACCTCACTTATACAGTACCGGCAATCACTTTCCGGTAGGTCATATACAGTACCGGCAATCACTTTCCGGTAGGTCACTCATCCTAATACTATTATAACCCAAACATACTTAACTGCACAATTCTAAATGAGTGGTTGACCGAAGATATAAATGCACTTTAGTGACATAAACAAACAAAGCAAATTTTTTAAACATTTTCTCATACACCACCACATACCCGAATCTGGGATGTTACGATAGTGTTCAAGTCTCGTTAATTTGTGTAATTGTATTAAGATCTTTACGAGTAATATCTGAGTTAGAATTCTTAGAAAAAAACAAGTGTGTAAAGAATTTAAATTTCATATGTTGATTATAATGCTATAATTAGGTGAGTTGTCAATTTTTTTATTACTATGAATTTATCAAAATTTAAATAATTGTATTTTATAGTATTCTCTTACATAACTAAGAAACGTTTATTATATATTACATGTGACAAAAATTCACCTATAACAAAAGATAAAGCTATCTTCCTAATCACATCCACGTAGGATTGAGTTGCGTGGGACATACTTAATTTTATTTCTCATTGACTGACCCAAGATAGATGTGGATAATAATAATGGATACATTGTTTACTACAAGTAAATTATTAATTATTATTTTAAAAATCTATTTTTGACTCACAATTATTTCTTTTTTGTTAAAAATTGATTTTTAGTTGATTTTTATTGACCTAAGATCTAATGTTTTCCTTTACATATAAATCCTAAAAGAAAACAAAGTTTCAATCTCTCCATCAACCTTTCTCTTGATACTTCCCATTAAAGGTAAATAATCTTCTTTCCTCTTTTTTCTTTCTTAAATTTTATATTTTTTCTTCATAGATAAGATTTGGATCTTGAATGGTTTTGTTTGGATCTTTAAAATACTGCCATTGTTCTAATTTCAATTCAAGGAGGTTGAGAAGTTCTGCAATTAAAAATCTCTTTTTTATATAGATGAAGATTTGTTAATGAATATAAACGCAATGTGTTAATAAATCTTTATGTGTTTGTAATCATAAAGTATTGTTTTTTATTTTCTGAGAAATCTGGTATTGTTTGTTTATTGAATCTTCTAGGTTTTTTTTCCACAAAGCTGATTGATGAAAATGTCAATGAGGTAAATGAAACCAACCCTTTTCTTATAAACAATAGCTTCATGTTTTGTTATTGAAATGGTTTTAAATTGGTTTTAATGTTGTTGTTATTGGTGTTGTTTACTTGTTTTTCTAAGCAGCTTGTGTGGAAACCTTTGATGTTCTTTGTAAGTGGTTGTGAATTGGTATAATCTCGAGTTTATACGGTAAGGGAATGATCATAAGACTGAATAAAGAATGGAGCTTTATACTACAAATGTTATGTCCAACGAAAACAAACCTATTGAGCTTTCAAATTTGGTCAAAGAAGAGAAAAGCTCTGTTATAAACAGCAATGATAACATCAATCTTACACTTGTAACTCATGGTAACTACTTCCAATACTTTCAGCCATTTAAGACAATTATTGTTTCTTTTCAATTGCTGTTATAAAAATTTCAAAGTTTGAGAAACCAAAATGTTTTGTATCTCTTATAAAGTATCTGTTTTTGATTACAGGTGCAAAGGTGTGGCAAGAGAATAGGGAGAAATGGGTAGGAGATCAATCTCAACAAAGAGAAAGCACTTCAAAGGATCAGATTATAAGGTATGTGTGTGTTTGTGTGTGTATCATTTAACTTTTACTTCATTTAGTAATAGCAATTCACACTTCAAAAGATCGATTAGTAAAGTAATGTTGAATCTCTTGCAGCTGGTCTACTACTTATGAAGATCTTCTCTCAACTACTGAACCTTTCTCTGAGTCTATTCCTTTACCCGTAAGCTTGCTTTTATCTAATCTTGTTTTCTACCTGAGTTAGAAAATGAAGAAGCTAAAGTCATATCAATCTGATCTTTTATGTAGGAGATGGTGGACTTTTTGGTTGATATTTGGTATGACGAAGGACTTTATGATTAGAAGAATCTAACAATGCTACAGAACTAAATTGACAAAGAACAAAGAAGGTGAGAATCAATTATGGTTTTGAAGTTATAAATCTTTAGGAGTTGTTAAAACATCTTAAAATATAAGGCTGATGAACTATATGTTTGTTATATATATATATATATATTCATATCTCTAGAGAAGAAGACTGTGACAACTCACATACTCCCATCTTTAATCTTTATGTGATAGTTAATTGAGAAAGGAACAAAGATTTGAAAATAATGTTTTTGATTACATTACAGCAGAATTTGAGTTTGATCATGTATTTCATGTTTCTCAACATCAATCTTACTCTTACATAGGAGAGCCTGGCCATATGAAATTTCAAGCCAAATGAGTATTGACTACAGATTTGTTACACAAATGATCAAAGAACATATTGAAACATGGAGAAAACTATTCACTAAATTTATATGTTGTCACATCCTATGGAGACAGACAATAATACATCAAACAGCACATAAACTCATCTTAGCTTTCTCTTCTTGACTGTCTTCACCAATCACAAGGTTAATCAATCTAATGACATTCTCACAAGACTCAACTGAGAATCTCTGTGACTCGCTAGTTATGTTATGTCTTTTTATGTTACATCTTGTTCAGCTTGAGAAGTAAGGGTTTGATTTGAGTATCTTCTTTGCTAAGCTGCGAATATCTTCTTTACTCGACTCCATAGATATTCTTATAATCTCTGTCACGCTTCCTGTTCTTTTGAAATCATTCGCATTTTCCTCTGCATCAAAAAAGATACACATATTTATTCATATGATAAAGAACAGTTTAGTAGTGTTCAAATAGCTGCTGGGCATGCTCTTATATAGAGAGGAATGATCAAGTAAGGCTTGCCGTTTTGAGCTAAATGGCAAAGTGCAAGCTCGATGTGACGTTTTGTTGATGCTGAATCAATATGTGAGTTTGAAGTCAACCATTCAAGAACACCTTCTTCCAAGAGAAGAGAAGGACCTTTTCTACGCCCTGCATCACATATAAACATTCCTCTAGGTATTGACTCGAGTGTCCAGTTTATGAGGTATATTTGCAAGCAAATATCATGACTACAACACACCTTGCATAATTTCTCGAGTTTCACACTTTGCGAAATTTGCTATCCCTCTTGCCACTTGAGCAATGATATCTATGTTTCCAGATTTTGCCATTGTGAGTAATCCCTTGATGCCTCCATCTTCTTTCAGTAGCTTAAGAAACTTCTCTGTTTGAGCAAAACACAACAGTATATAGAGTTAGGATTTGTACTTAGCAGCATCACAACACAAAGCTTCTTTACTTTGTTTTTTGCATATGCTTTACAGTGAATACATGCTTTGATGCAGATGAATAGATTGTCTAGTACTGGAAAGTCATCGAAACCGAAATTGTTAAATCTTGTGCTCACCATTCCCACATAAATTGGCAAGTGCACCAGCTACCATTCTTCGAGTATGTGGGTCATCTGTTTTACTCACCATCTTTGCTAAAAGTTTAGCACCTCCTTTACTCATTATTAGATCTTGACTCTTCTCTGCAATTAATAAATCAATGAAAGCATCTAAATAAATAAAAAGGACAAATTTACTATTCCAAGTTCAATAACTTGACAGCAAGGAGAAGCCAATGACATCAAGTATCGGCCAATGCAACTTACCGATCCAACATTCAAGTAAGCAAGCATTGTAAAGAAATGACACAACAACAGGGGACTACTTACCTCAGAAGTAAGTTTAAATGGTCTGAGAACAATAATATCACAAAAAGCATTTGGACAACCAAGGGAAATGCTCACCATTCATTGCCAAATTAGCAATTGCACCAGAAGCCACCCTAAGAATTGTTGAACTTTGAGATGACTGGAATAGCATAAGCAAAGCTTCTACACCCCCTTCCTCCACAATCTTCACCTGATTAGCCTCTAAACACACACACACATACACAGGATGCAAGTCATTTAGGTGCTGTGGCAGAAAAAGTAATGTATTGTTGAACCTAGATATGATGTCATTTCTGGAAACTAGAGATGATGTAACTGTAGTGTATCAGAAATCGATGTTTCAACAGTTGAGAATTCATTTTTAGTAGTTAAGGGAAATAAAAAATTGAGGCTATTCGCACATGCCAATATATAGAGATGAAACTGCACCTTCAGAGGCTAGATTAGCCACCACTTTTACAGCTTGAATTTGAACATCCAAGTCTTCAGACTTAATGAGTTGTAATATCTTCGAAATTCCAACTGAAATCAAAGAAGAGAAGGTGTCAATTGGATTCTCTCACAGTGAAACGAAATAAAAGAATCCCTAAGCTAGAAGAACTCAAGCCATGAGAAAGAATTATGCCTTCTTCACAAAGTCTCGTCATGGTAGCTATCTGACCAGATATCGACTTTTTCAACACTTGTGATCTCTGTGAGCCTGTTAGAGCTCCAGAGTCAGATGATCCTTTAGAAAAATCATCCTTCATGTATGGCTTTTCCTGTGAAATGAACTGGACTTAGCAAGACCACGAAGTACAACACATGTGAAAAGTGAAACAAGCTCATTTTAACTCACCTCAACAAAAATTTCACTTTCCTTTAGGTTCTTTTTAAGTTTGGAAAGTTCACTATCCATTTGCCTTCTCTGCTTTTCTTCCAAAAGGAGCCTTTCCTTCATATCCCGAACTTCTTTACCAAGTTTTTCCTATGAAGCACAAATTTTGATGTATAGTTAAACATATTCATCAGCCAAAATTAATAGTTGGATGTTTTGAATATGACCAAATCTGAATATCAAGCAAGCGACGTTTATGAGCCACACCTTTTGGTGGAGCATATCATCATAGTCTAATTTCACTGTCTGGAGTTCATCTATTGTCGATTCATACATTTGTGAAAGTTCATCTAATTTTATCTTGAGTTTGTTCGTCTCTTCATTTTCCTGGACCCAAAATAAAGAAAAAAAATTGGAGACAGATGGTTCTGCAACAGCTGAAGCACAAGAATGCATTTGTATGAACAGAAGGTAAAAGAAAAGAGATAAATACATTGACCCTTTGTCAGATTCATTTGAAACATAACGCTGAAAGTATCATATGGTTATTGGGATCCAGTATAAAACATCAAGAATAAGCCTAACCTGTGATAAAACTTGGCGATCGCTTATAAGCATTTTCATCTGTCTAAGTTGCTCTTCTGCAGCACTGGACCGAGAATCTTCATCTTTTAATTTCTTCTGCAGCTCTGCGATTTTAGATTCATATGTGTAAGTGGTTTCAGCAAGTTCCCTTTGATATTGATAGTTGCCCATCTCTTGTTCCTATTAACACCAAAGATACCATTTAGTCTGAACACAAAAGTAGAGCATTCAAAAGGTATAAAAAGGAAATCTAAGCTATAACAATCGATGATGAATTATATATCCAATGAGCAAAGATAGTTGTCATATTAACTAACATGAAAAGACTTCTGCTGTTTACTCAAAATATTCTTCATTTCATTCAACTGATGCTCGGCGTTTGTTGACCGGGCTTTTTCATCTTCAACCAGCTGAACCAACTCCGTAATTTTTTTCTCATATACTTGACTGGTATCTGCAAGTTTGTCCTGATATGCTAAATTTTCCAGCTGTTGCTGCTACTAACAATTAAAAGGACACTGTCAGAGCCCATTTATTATACACAGCTCAAAAATATATATGTACATTTATTGTGTATTTGATGCCAGGCACATACCTTGGTATTCTTCAAGTTCATCTCTAGTTGTATGGCTCTGTCACGCATTAGATCGCACTGATCTTTCTGCAGTTGCAGTTCCTTCAAAAGTTCTTTCGTGCGGAGCTCCAAGCGGGAGTTCTCCTTCTCCAGGAACTGTAAGTCATATTTATCCCACACAATATAAACAACAGATATACCATATCACAGGAAAATATAGGCATTATATCAAGAAACTATAAAATAGTTGAATATCAATTCTGTAAGTAACCGAAGAGTAGCCGATCAATAGAAGAGGCAAATACCTTGGACCTGGTAACCACATTCTTTTCTGCTTCAGCTAAAGAGATTTCACATTCTCTCAATCTTTTTTCCAACACGTGTTTCTCACTATTTCTTAGTTTGTTTTGTCTTTCAACTTCTGCAGTAAGTTGGTCCACCTGAGTCTCAAGCTTCCGGCACAAACTTTCATAATCGAATTCTTCTTTAAGCTTTACCATGTTTACTATTTTCATTGCCTGTAAAGGAAGACATGACCAATAAGATTATTATTAGTTTTGGTAAATATTTGAATACTGTGTCTTTCTAGTTTATGATATTCTTTAGATATCAGAAACTAGAGATTCTGCAGAGAACACAAAATTCATGGAACAGGAAAGAAAAACTGATTAAACTCGGCAAAACAAAAGGATAAGCAACTAGACTCATGGATCAAACAACACATTTTTCTGAGAAATATGAGAACTGACCCGTTGTCCGAACATTATTGTGCTAGTGGTTTCTGCATGATATCGTGCAGATGGCCCAATTGTTATTATAAGTGAAGTCCTCGCAGAACCTATTTGTTCGTAGCAAAAAGACAATTTCAAAATTTATGTAAACTGTATAGACACGGAAGTGACTCATGTTTATGAGATTTATACATACATAAAGGACTAAGTATACTTATAAATGGCTCAAGAAATTTTGGTAAACTAACCCCCAAAAGAATCACGAAGAAGCCTTGTTAGCTTAGAATCTCTTGTTGGTATATGAGCACTGCCTTCAGCTAATGCATTTATACATTTACCCAGGGATGTCAATGACAGATTAATGAATTTTGCCTCTTCAATCAAGTGGCCATCAGTGCCTTCAAGAAGAGAGAACATAAATCACCTTAAACTACTTGATATAACATGAATGGTTTTATATAAGTGAAGGAGTTCAAACCAGATTTATTTATTCTTTCTGAACCAGCAAGATCCACAATTAGCAGTTTGCTTTTTCTAACTCTAGGAATGGCTTTATCTCCCAGTGATTCAGGTTTAGTCCCTGTTTCGTTCATTGCCCGCCTTACGTAAACCTGCAAAGAAGATACATTATAATGAATCGGCAGATACAACACATGCATCCTGTTGATGAAGAAGAAACCACATAGACCAACTAATATAAGGAAGCACACCGTAAGAATCGCATGACTACGTGATGATTCTGTATTTAGCTTTGTATTTGCTGCATGACGGTTTGTCTCACCGACTTGCAAAACCTGCAAGAAATGGTCTAAATCTTGAATGTTAACTAATGTAGCGCCTGGTACTGATACTTCCCCACTCTTAGCATCCTCATTGATTGAAATGTTGTTTTTTTCAGGTGCAAGAAGATCTTGCAAAGTTTCCATATATAGCTGTGAATCATAAGAAGAAGTATAGATATTAGGAATGGATTATTTCAGAATTCATGAAGTTTCCATCATCTGTCTAAGACTATTCAACCAAAAAAAACCAACATCTAAAGTGAAGAAGCAATACTCTACAAATATACAATCCAATTTGGCGAAATATGAATAAGAGATCTCCATAAAACAAGAAGCAGAAGATCTGCAGTATCACACCTGCAAATAAGATATCTCCACAGAAACAGAAGCAGAAGATGCATTAAGAAGTATGTCCTCTAGAGCTCTAACCATAATACCACGCTCGGCTGCATCATCTTTACCAATTTTTCCTACTGTGTAAGTTTTACCAGTCCCAGTTTGACCATAAGCCATAATGGTACCATTGTATCCATTCAAAACACCCTGCAGATTCAATGTAATGAGTATCGATAATCAAGAACATTAACTCTCAATATTACAAATAAGTAGTTATATACATAAGACACTTTCTAACCTCAACGACAGGTTTTGCAACTCCTTCATAAACTCGCTTCTGAGAAGCTGTGTCTGTAAAGACTTCATCAAATCTATAAGACTCAGAGTTCCAGTTGTTTTTCCTTAACTTTAGTCGCTTAATCTGCAGAGAATTATAAGAAACAAAAAAAAAACACTTTATAAGGATCATAGACATGAAAGAGAGAAGTTGTTGGTTGGTAAGGATCAAACTCACTTCTGGTTGTAATTCAACAAGATCAGCAAAGTCAGCATCCGAGATAAGCTCTTCTCCATTTCGAGGTCGAACTCTTACAGAAACTCTTACCCTCCCAGGATCTACACAGAAGTATGAAATTTCAAATATCAAATATACTAATTCACACTATAGTTGAAATTAAAAACATAACAAAATAAACAAATTTTACATATGAATATATAGCAAAGTTCAATCATTTATGTCAAATTTTATCAAAATCATAATAGCATTGTTTAACATACCAAGGATTAAGACAAGATTGTGCATTTTGTAAAACACATGACACTAAAGCTTCCATATAATGTTAATCTAATTTCAATTTCAAATAAATCCAAACCAACAAATTCGAATCAAATTGACTGTAGCATTGACCTATAGTAAAAGTCAAAAACTTTAAAGCAATGAAAACAAAAACAAACAAAAAGAGTGAATAAGGAAAAGAGAGAAAGATAGATAATAATAATTAAAAAAAAGAGAGACCATTGTCATCGTCGAAGTCTTTAGATTGAGATCGGCGAACTGGAGTACCGGAGCGACGTGTAGAAGGAGAAGAGGCGGACACGGCGGAAGTGGATGAAGCATTAGGTCGATCTTTAAGACGAGAAGAGTGACTTACTGAAGGAGCGATGATAGAGGTTCTAGCAGGCAAATTTAAGGAAGAAGAAGAAAGAGAAACGCCATGAGGTAACTGCTGCTGAATCCGTTCCGCTGCATGTTTCGCCGATGATCTGACGGCAGAAGAGGAGTTTGACGAATTCATAGCTGAGACTCAGCACGAAGAACACGAAACAGCAATGACAAGATAAGAGAAGAGAGATTCGATTGTTTTTAAAAAAAATGAATTTGAAAAATTCGTGGGAGAAGTGGAAAGAGAAGAAGAAGGAGAATAAAGAGAGGGAGGCACGACACACTGAGAAATGCTTCCCGCGTTCGTGTCTTAATGGGCTCACGTTAGCTTAATACGCCTAAGTTTTCTAACTTGTGCCTTTTTTACACTCCATTATTAAAAAATAAAGAAAACAAATATTGTGGTGAAAATCGGTTTATTCGGTTTGTTCAGTTTAATTTACACTAAATAAACCGAACTGCAATATGAGTTTTTAAATTTATTCGGTTTATTTTGATTAATCAGATTGAATTCGAAAATATTTTTTTAACCGAACAAACCGAAAACCGAACAAACTGATTTTTTTTTTCCGGTTTTATTTCGGAACTAATTTTCAAAAACCGAACAAAGCGAAAAACCGAAAAAACCGAACCGTTTACACCGAAAAAACCGAATGCCGAGGCCTATCTAGGGTTATTACTAAATAAAATGTGAAAAGTATCATCTTATTGTAAAATATTAGAGGATCGCAAAAAAAATTCTAAAACATCACAAGTGAAACTATACTATTTGAGACAATTTCACTATCAACAGTAAGCGAGCCCAAAATGTCTCTGGTCCCATAACTTAATATGGAGACACATAAAAATCTTGTGTGTGTGGATCCCAAAATCATATAGACATCTATTATATCAAATATATAATATGTATTATAAAATGTATTTTCATTATCATTTGTCCCTTTGTTACAATATAAGAATCATTAACACCTTGACATAAAATTTGATAATATTGTTATGTCGGTCTCAACTTGCATAAATTCCATATTTTGACACCTGACCATATTTGTTGTGCTATTGACATATTCCTTTCGTTTTCTCATAATTATCAACTTGGTACTTGTAACAGTGAATGCTGAAATTTTTAGTTTTGTACTGAGTCTACATTTATGGGCCTAACTGTATATTATGGCCAGTTTTGGGCCTTTTTAACGATATTTGAATTTGAATATTTTAGCCCATTTATAGAGTATGAGGCCCATTTAGTAAATCAATTAATCTTCTCCGTCGTGCTCTTCGCTTTCATAGCGGTGGTCATCATTATTACGGTGTATGAAAAAAACATAGAAAGAGCTCGATCATATCTTGATCGTTGTCAATGGCGCAGATCCCTAACTTGGATAATGCTCCTCTCAATCTCAAATCCATTAGGTGAATTTAGATTTTTCGTATTTAAGAATTGATTCATCATTTTATTTTTTTCTTATGTTTCTCATTACTTGTTCAGGGAAAAGTCTCAGAAGGAGCTCGTAAGCTTGCTTAAAGACGTAAAAGACGTAAGTCATGAGAAATAAAAATCACTTCTTTGTTGATATTTACTCTGAATTCGATGAAATTAACCAACTCAATTGTCTATTTGGTGTCCTTTGATCGTAGATTCATGGAAATAAGTGTTTAGTTATTGATCCAAAGCTCAGTGGTTCCCTCTCATTGATCATTCAGACGTCTACGCTCAAGGTGGTTCCATGATTCTTTACTTTAATCTCGTTTTTTTTTTGTGAATTAGTTAGCTCTGAGTAAATTTTTGTAGAATTGAAATGCTCCGAGTCCTCAGCCTTTTCGGTCTTAAAAGATAGATTACTCTGTTGAGATAAAGGAATATATGATAAGAGTTTATTTTCTTCTTATAATGGTTGAATTTAGTTTTTTTTTTATAGGAGCTTGGGTTGGAGTTACGACATCTTTCTGAAGAACCAGTCCAGACCGAATCCACAAAAGTTATTTATCTTGTTCGCTCTCAACTCAGTTTTATGAAGTTCATAGCTTCTCATATTCAGTATGATATTTCAAAAGCGATTCAGAGAGACTACTACGTTTTCTTTGTCCCTCGTAGGTCAGTTGCGTGTGAGAAGGTATGTGATTATTTCTGTTCTCTTATAATGTTTTTGCTTTAGTTTGCTTGTTTTACCACCTTTTGAGTATAGGATGATAAGTATTTTATTCTGTTATATTTTAGATTCTTGAGCAGGAAAAAGTGCACAACCTGGTTACCGTGAAGGAGTTTCCCCTGTATATGGTTCCACTAGATGAGGATGTGATTTCATTTGAGCTTGAGCTATCTGAGAAAGTGTGTTGAGTTCTCATGGGTCCAATTCTTATTTATAACTCCATGTGCCCTTCTCTTTAAGGCCTTAGAATCTCAGCTTTCCTATTTATCTTGTTTTATTATGGTTTTTTGATGATAGGATTGCCTTGTGGATGGTGATGTTAGCTCGCTTTGGCATGTTGCAAAAGCCATACATGAGCTTGAGGTTTGAATCTTTCGTTCTTCTTTACATTAGGGTCCACAGAATGCTATCTTATGACTAACTTATCTCATAGTTTTCTTTTGGAGTTATATCGAAAGTGAGGGCAAAGGGCAAAGCATCAGTTCGTGTTGCAGATATACTGAATCGCATGCAAGTGGAAGAACCTGTCAATTCGAATGATGTAAAATTCTAATGTTATAATTTCCAGCGACTTGGCTATCTCAATATTTTATAATGTAAATGATGTTTGTTCTATGTTAGGTGGGAAGGCCTGAAGTGGATACACTCATTCTATTGGATAGAGAGGTAACATTATCATGAAATCCTTCAGCACAAAGACTTTGATGTGTATTTCACATGGCATTATCAGTTTCAACTTTTACTTTGATGTTTTAGGTTGACATGGTTACTCCGATGTGTTCCCAGCTAACTTATGAGGGACTGTTAGACGAGGTAATGTCACAAAAGTTTATTACTGCAGTTTTGGTTAGAAGTAGCTTGTATAGATTATACTGCAGTGCAACTGATGAACTTTTTACTCTCTTAAGGGACTGATTCTGACTTTGTGTATCATAGTTTTACTAGTAGTTTGAGTTATATTGAGTGTTTTCGGTTTCTATTCTCATAATAAACTCTTGCACAAGTGTGAGAGCCAAATTAGTTTCTGCCGGCTTAGTTATTATCCTGCTACGTTTATGTACTTTTCTGGAATTTGGGAAGGCAAACCAATGGTGTAAACCTATTTAATTTCATTGGCTGCAATGATAACCAACAAGGACATAATTTTAATTATGCTGGTCATTTGGGTTTTCTGTGAGCTGACTCAAACCTTTTTTTGAAGTTTTTGCATATCAGTAATGGAGCTGTTGAGGTCGACTCAACTGTGATGGGTGTTGAGCAGGAGGGAAAAAAGATTAAAGGTCCCCCTAAAATGAAAGTTCCCCTTAATTCAAGGTTAGTTGCATTACTCATATGTAAATATTCGTGCGAGAGCCATTTTCTTCTGTTGCACTGCTGAACGATTTCTGTGAGCAAATATAATGCATGGAATAGGAATTGTGATTTTCTTGGAATGGATAAGCACAATGTTTTGCTACTAATACTATTCCCGTTTATTAATTGGTTATGTACACAAAAGAGATTCCTAAACTGATAGCTTGCTAGATTAGACTTCCCAAGCTGCATGTTGTGTGTGTCTGTCTATTTTCCGTAACTTTGTATGGAAATATTTATGAAATGTTTATCTAAAAGCAAAAATCTATTTACTACATAACTCTTCTAGTTATGGAACATGTTTGAATGTTAACATTATATCTTGAATGCTTAAATTCACAGTGATAAGTTGTTCAAGGAGACAAGGGATCTCAAC
Source organism: Leavenworthia alabamica (assembly GCA_000411055.1). Lineage (NCBI taxonomy): Eukaryota > Viridiplantae > Streptophyta > Magnoliopsida > Brassicales > Brassicaceae > Leavenworthia > Leavenworthia alabamica. The sequence continues at coordinate 284,001 of KE158991.1, read as the reverse complement.
TTTGAAGTCGTTGTACAGGTTGCTTTTACCCGTTTGGCTTTCATTCTTTGTGACATGGGATTCTCTTTCCTCATCTTCCAGACGCACTATGATTGCAGGTTCTACGTCAAAAGGCAACAACCATGAAGGAGGACTACACTGAAATTAATTCTGTACGTTTGTTGCTCTCTTCCTTTGGTAGACTTGTTTTTCATGGTAGATGTTATGGTAAAAAAGTATTTGAGTTCAAATATCTTAGCCGTCGATCAGAAGACTTCTTTGACACAATATTAGTTACCAAATTTAAATATACCATGTTATGCCTTAGGAAAAACTAATGATCAGTATTTTCATACACTTTTCTCTTAGATTATTAGTTATACCAGATTTTAAATGGGTGTGGTTATATAATGCACAGACCCAGACAGTTTCCGAGCTGAAGGACTTTGTTAAGAAGCTTAACTCATTACCAGAGATGACAGTAAGTATTGTCTTGTCTTTTAAGTTCCTCTTCTTTTATCTCGCAGACATTCCAACCACAATTAGTTTCATTTTAACCTATCAGTTATGAATTTTTCATTCCCAGAGGCACATACATCTTGCCCAGCATCTGACGACCTTCACATCCAAGCAATCCTTTCTTTCACAACTTGATATGGAACAAACACTTGTTGAGGCTGAAAGTTATGACATGTAAGTTTCTTTTTATGGCAACACTTCAATTGTATATAATACTTCCATTCAAGGAGATTTCATGGTTCTCTGTTACAATGGATGTGGAAAATATTTTACTTTTATGGCATAATGTATATCAAAACCTATGATATGATCGATTATTACTAACTCTAGCTTTTGAATGCAGATGCTTTGAGTACATAGAAGAGATGATCCATAAACAGGAGCCTCTCACTAATGTTTTACGTCTATTAGTCCTATTGTCTGTTACAAACGCGGGATTACCGAAAAAGCAGTATGATTATATAAGGCAAGTTAAGCTTCCATCAGGCATATGAATTATATATTCCAACTTTCAGGGTTTTTAATCATATCTTGTCTTTGGGTCTCAACTTCCAGAATGGAACTACTCCACAGTTATGGGTTTGAGTATGTCATCACGTTGAACAATTTGGAAAAAGCAGGATTGTTGAAGAAGCAGGTTTGGATATTCATAGCTTCCTTGTGGAATAAACTATTTTCTTGTGTTCTATGGTTAGGTAAGCCTGGCTTCTAATGGCTTGGTGTACCTTTGTTTGGTCCTGCAGGAGTTTAAAAGCAACTGGCAGACAGTGAAACGTACACTGAAACTTATAGTTGAAGACACTGATACGTCAAGGTATTCTTCTTTTTAGTCATGTTGTCTCATACTGGATACATGATATATTCATTGACATGATTTTGTCAGTGAGATTAAGCTTATGAAGTAGGTCCAGATTTCTTAGTCCAGAAATATGCAAACTTGATCTTGATAAAAAAAATATGCGACTTGAAAGCTCGTTTCCCACTGTTTTATAATCTGTAATGGATGATTTTAACAAAACAATTGCTGGATGTTTCATTTCAAAGATATCTCTAATGCCATTGAAAGCTCTTTCTCAACTTGCATGTCTTTTTGCAAGATGAGGACTCCCACTTCTATAATGCATGATCTAACATCAGCATTAGCTGAATATTCAATTTTCATAACATGAGTAAATAATATGTTTCCTCCTTGTTTCTGGTATGAGGTCATCATCTTTTTCGTATGGTGCATTTGTGATTTCATTTCGTGTTTCAGTAGTAGCTAATAGTTATCTAAATACATTTAATTTGCTAGGTCTCGTACAAACTTTTTCTAATCACAAACTAAAATGCGTAAATCAGTTTTAGTTGTAAGAAAAAACAATTTTCTTGTGCAGGCCTGACGATATTGCTTATGTCTACTCTGGATATGCTCCTCTTAGCATTCGTCTTATCCAACAAGCTATTCATTCTGGATGGTTAGTATGTTCTTGCATTCTTCTAGCTAAAACCTTCGCCTAAGTAACCTGTGAATTCAACATTTTGGCTTTTCTAAATAAATAAATAACCATGAAATTAAAAGTCTAGATTCTGGTCAGTTTCGATTGAGAAACATATATATAAGTGAAGGGACAGATAAATATGGACAAGGAACTTTTGCTAATACGTGTATGAATGAATATGATAAAGCAATTTAACCTAAATCACTTTCATGAGTGAACAGTGTGGTTAATTGATGTCTCAATCTACCTTATCAGGCGTCCTATAGAAGACATTTTGAAGCTGTTGCCAGGACCGCATCTGGAAACTAAAAGGGTTAGTAAACTCTCTCCTTTACCCAATTAGAGAGATGAAAAAATGACTATGTTTTTGTTATGCTATTGCATCTTCTCTTTTCTGACTATTTTTAATGCTAATACAACACGATACAGAGTGGATTCCCAAGTAGTCCATCAGTTGATTCATTGCATGGAGCTTCAAATGGGTAAGTTTCTCATTAGAACTGTTTTGCTACCACAAAAGTAGTTTCTTCAAAACGATAAAACATTGTGAGAGGTCTCATGTGACATATTATTTCAGGATTGCTGATGGAAGACGCTCAATTGTTCTTGTTGTCTTCGTTGGAGGAGTAACATTTGCTGAGATCTCTGCGCTACGGTACCTCGCCTCTAAGGTAATATGCAAGCTTCAAGAGTTTTATCATCAAAACACACTTATTTTCTCCTGAACTCCTCTGATCTTTTACCTGCATAATTTCTTTACAGGAAGGAATGGGTTATGATTTGATTATTGCCTCAACAAAAATCGTCAATGGCTCGACATTGATCGAAACATTCATGGAAAAACTAGGCTGATCCATAACAGAGTCTTATGTTTCATCTTTTCTCTTTTGAGTGTGTTTATTCTATTTTTATTTGTCTTTTGGATCATTTTGGTTGCAGAGTGAAGTGTAATCAAATGTTATATTGTATCTCAGTTTCTTGTTTGGTAGTGAGATACAGTGTTGCCTTGTATAATAAAATCAAACAATGGTTTTTTCATACATTTTACTTCAACTTCTGCAAATCAAATTCGGCTTTATATCTTTCATATATAAACAGATATTTCAGGAAACATTTTTCTTATATTACAAGATGAGTAAAACATCAATACAAGGGCAAATAAAAGGTTTGTTTATACATCAAAATAGACATAACAATATTATGTAAGAATTTTGTAAGACTATACTATACACAATGATCTACACTTGAACAGTAGATAATTCAACACCTTCGATTTGCTTAATGAGCTCCAACAAGCTTGCAGCTTTCCTTTTTGCTCTATCAGTTCCATTCTCAGTAAGTTCCTTCAAGGCAATATCTGCACCAACCTCTCTTGCTACATTGAGCCTCTCCATATTCCCAATGCATAAATACCAAAGTATTGCTGCAGCATTTTCCCGGTTTCTAGGTGACCCTGTCCTTATAATCTCAACCAAAACCGGGATCGATTCTGCTTCAGCTATAGCTGTTTTTCCTTCTTGGTTTGTCGAAAGAATAGCCAGAATCGCTAAAGCCTCATCCACCATTCCACCACCTGCATCTTTCAGTAATCTTGTCAGAGGATCTACAATACCGCCTTTGATCGCCCTTGATTTATTTCCCTGGTATATGCATAAATTGAAAATGGCTGTTGCAGCATCTTTTTTGCCTCTTCGTGTTCCTTCATCAAGCAATGTTATAAGAGCCTGGATAGCTCCAGCAGCACCTATGGCCACTTTGTTTTCATCTATAACAGATAAACTGAAAAGGGTCGCAGCTGCATTCTCTCTAGCCTCCATGCTTCCATTTTTTAACACTTCTACTATGTCTGTTATGGCTCCTGCATCAACAATGGCTCCTTTGTTCCCTTCATTAATGGACAGATTGAGAAGAGCAGTCACTGAATGTTCTTGAGTCCGAGGATCTGGTGAGGATAGAAGCTCTACAAGGAATGGTATGGCTCCAGCCTCAGCGATACAAACTCTGTTATCCACGTTCCTCTTGGCTAGTAACCGTAACTCTCCAGCTGCAGCTCTTTGCTGTTCTGTAGTACCGTTTTCCAATTTCTCTAACAAGGTAAGGACAAATGCTCGATCACAATCTAAAGAGCTGCTTCCTCCTAGTTTTGTGGTTCTGCAGCTCCCTTGATTTTGCGGTAGCTCAATACCGTTGCTCTCACACCACAGAGCAATGAGACTCTTTAACACGTAATTAGGAGTTAATCCAGTGTGCAAAAGTGTTTCCTGAGATTTCGGGCAGGTTTTATGACCAGCATCGAGCCACTTCTGGATGGATGATCTCTCATATGTCTGCAAGGTAGACAAATCAGCTCTTTACAATGAACAATTCACAGACTGTAATAAACAATTCACACACTTGCAAAAGCAGACCTGTCCAGTGGAGACAATAACAGGATCTTTCATCAGCTCAAGTGATATTGGACACCGAAAATATTCTGGTATAACAGGAGACCGATGTCTCAAAATTATTCTGTTGTCGATAGGTGTATCAGACTCTGAACTCTCCATTGTTACACTGTCTACCAGCTTTTTAAGAAGTGAGGACATCCTCTCAAAACAGTCATCAGGATCCCCATCATATGAAAGATAATATTCATGCATAGCATGTGATTCTTTCTTCAGCTCATCAATGGTACTGAGTTGGAGTGCTTGTGATAGTCTTTTAAGAATTCTAGGGTCAGGATCCATCACATTCTCTGACATAGCTAGATCATGGCTAAGCTGTATATCAAACTCTTCTCCTCTTTCTTTTGCTCTCTTGAACTGAAAATGCAGTAGCTGTATCTGCAAATTCAAACAGCATAATCATTAGAATTCAGATTTAACTATCGAACGAAGAGAAAAAGCTTCAGATTTTTTTTTAAATGATTTACAAATTCTATTCTACAAACCATGCTTTTGAGAAAGTACCTGTTCTCTGACCTCCTCTGATACCTCAATCGTATCATAAGGAATCTGACTTAACGCTGCTTCAATCTCTACTGTCATTTCATGGAACTTCTCCATAACTGAACCCCTATGAAAAACCTGCCAGCAGAAAGAACACAAACCAAACACAGACAAAAAAAGGTCTCAACTTCTTTGATTTCATGTTGATTCTTCGAGGCATAGAGGACAGAAGCAAGCTCATAGATGACATAAACAATACAGAAATCACAAATTCAACATAATCATTGATCACTAAAGCAATATGACAAGTATGATGACATAGTTTGCAGAACATAAAAAGTTAAAACATTGATGGCCACAAGCAGGGGCCACAAATACCCAAATTCTGAGAATTCTGATAGATGACAAAGATATAAAGCTAAACCCTAAACACCAAAAAAATCTTAAACCCTCCTCGATTGCTAACTTTGCGAACACAAAAATGAGAATATAAATGATCTTACAGTAATGAACCAAAAATAAGTGTAAATAACCTGAAAAAGCTTGCTTCCTCCATTGATTGATCGAAAAAGCTCAAGACTTGAATCAATAGCGATTCTCATAACCTCAAAACCTAGAACTTCCTCATCATTCAATTCCACATTGAATTCAATCAGCTCCTCGAAAAAAGGGCTAAGAAGCGTGATCCTACGAAGAAGATCGCCTTGGATCTTCCCAAAGAAACCTTTAGAAGATGAAAACCCAGAAATTTCTTTGATAGAGTCAACGATTCGATTCATCAGCTCCTCTTGGGAACAATTCGTTGATCCCATCGTTAGAGATTTTGTAGTTCCAGAGAAGGTTTCAAAGGGTTTTTCAAAAGGAAGAAGAAGAAGAAGAAGATTTCGGTCAATATACACGTTATTACAACTATTATAGCTTAAATCAGTCTCACCAACGTGACAATAAACACTTATTTCACCATCATTTCATATTTTTCCTTAATTTCTATTTTATAAAATTGGATTATTTAAATTTATATTTTTACTAATTACTCAATAAAAATATAATTATATTTTAGTCAATTCTCTTAAATACCACTAAATTTGGCTTATATTCAATAAATATCATTAAAATTAATTGAAGACAAAATTAACATTTAATAATTTAATTAAATTAGAAATTAAATATTATTTTAAAAAAATTATATAAATNCTTAATAAATATTTATATTATAAATATAATATATTTATTTGGTATATATTAATAAATATAATATATAATATTTGGTATATTATATAATATTTGGTATTCAAATATTATATAATATTGAATATTCTTAACCACATATACTATAATATTTGTCTTATTAGATGAATTATGAATCTTCCTTTTTATATGATAAAGTTACACAAACTTTGATGTATGTTGTCTTTGCATGCTTACACAAACTTTAATGTATGTTATCTTTGCATGCAGGCTATGAGTGTAGAATACATAATATTAGAAAGTGATAATCTATCATCAATGTTTCCAAATACTTCTCTAAGTATTGGAGGGTTTCATTTAGATGCACATCATCTATTTGCTCTACTTACAACTCTCGCTGTTCTCCCAACTGTTTGGCTAAGAGATCTCAGTGTACTAAGTTACATTTCAGCTGGAGGTGTAATAGCATCAGTGTTGGTAGTTATGTGTTTGTTTTGGATTGGTTTGGTTGATGAAGTTGGAATCCATAGCAAAGGAACTCCTTTAAACCTAACAACATTACCAGTTTCAATAGGACTTTATGGTTATTGCTACTCAGGACATGGTGTTTTCCCTAATATTTATACTTCTATGGCTAAACCATCTCAGTTTCCTGCTGTTCTATTGACTTGGTAAACCTTATAAAATACATTACAAAATCTTTATAAAGTTTATATATAGTTTTTGAGAAGTTTTCGATTTTTTCGCAGTTTCGGAATTTGTACTTTAATGTATGCTGGTGTAGCTGTTATGGGATATAACATGTTTGGAGAATCAACAGAATCACAATTTACTCTTAATATGCCTCAAGATTTGGTTGCTTCTAAGATTGCTTTATGGACTACAGTAAGTTTTTTTTTCATCTTATCTCTACTCTACCTTGTCATCTAAAGAAAAACATTTTTTTACCTTTTTTACTTTTTTACAGGTAGTTAATCCATTTACAAAATATCCTTTTTCAAGATTATATATATTCATTTAGTTATATAGTTTTTTCATAAATTTTGTGACCTTAATAGAGAGAAAGCACATATGCATTGACATTGTCTCCAGTTGCAATGAGTCTTGAAGAGTTAATACCATCAAACCAAGGGAAATCACATTTCTATGCAATCGCCATTAGAAGTGCATTAGTAATCTCTACTCTACTCGTTGGTCTTGCGATTCCTTTCTTTGGTAAGGACATTTAATTGAACCAAAAGTGTTGCTTCTTTTAACACTCAAGAGTTCTTCTTACAGGTCTTGTCATGTCATTGATTGGATCATTCTTGACAATGCTTATTGTAAGTTTACTTATTGTTTTTTTTTAATTATGTAAACAAATTCATAATTTGCATTTTTGATATGGACACAGACGCTTATATTACCACCAGCTTGTTTCTTGAGCATATTAAGGAGAAAAGTAACCACCACAGAGGTATGGCTTGTTTCTTATAACTAAACTCTTCAGCAAACCGAAATCGACTTTAATGGTTTGTGGTGTGTTTTGTAGGTGACGATTTGTGTCTTCATTATTGCAGTAGGAGCTGTATGTTCAGTCATTGGGACATATTCAGCCCTTACAAAGATCATTGAGAAGTTGAACACTTGAAAATAAAGTTGGTCTCTCTTGAGTTTTTGTTTGTCTTAAATCAATCCACATCTTATTTTATATGAAACATTTCAGACAAAATTGTGTCAAACGTATTTGAATATACCAAACATTGAACTACATTATTATAAGGAAAACCTAACACTTGATCAACTACTTTAACCCTGGTATGGATTCCGGTTAGGTGGATAGTTGTTCTGGTACTGTGGCTGCTGCATTCCATCATTCTGCTGCTGGTAGTTGTTGTTCTGTGGTGGTGCTCCTCCATAGCTTGGTGGTGGTACTCCCCCATAGTTTGGTGGTGGTGGAGTTCCTCCATAGTTTGGTGGTGGTGGTGCTCCTCCATAGTTTGGTGGTGGTACTCCTCCATAGTTTGGTGGTGGTGTTCCTCCCATGTTAGGTGGTGGTGCTCCTCCCATGTTGTTTGGTNAACACTAAATAGTAAACCCTAACCATAAATATTAAACATAACCCCTAAATAATAAATAATAAATTCAAACATTAAACATTAAATTTTAATATTAAATAAAATATATATTTTTATAAAAATATTATAATTTTTAATAAAAATATATTGTTAATAAAAATGATATTTATGTTCAAATAAAAAATTAATGTAATTTTGTCTAATAAAATATATTTATAGTATTAGAAGAAATTACTCTTATATTTATCTGTATTACAATATTAAGGTTGACCAACAGAAACCATTTCTCCATTTGTTTCAGTTTATATATAGTTTTATATACACTAAAGTTTTATTTCGTCAATACAATAAAATAATAAATATTAAAATTAAACTTTTACCAAAAATTATTTATTAGAAATCCAAAACCACAAATAATTTTAAAACATAAAACGTATCTATTATAAAACCAGAGAGAGTAAACAAGTTTTAGTTTTGACTGTTTATAAATAATCAAAAACCTTTGGTCATGAGAGCTCTCCGAGTTCAACTTTAAAAATTCCCAAGTTTCAACCTCAAATCATAACATTATACAAACGAACTTAAACAAATACATAAAAACCAGGTTTTTAATCATTATACATTGAAAGTATGAAAATATTACTAGTCCCAAATCAGTTTTTTCTTTCCTTGAAGATGATTCAACAACACTCTCCAATCATGAAGATGGAGCAGGACGAGGTAGTCTCTTGCCAATTTCCTAATCAAACATATATATATACACACACTTCAACAAGATAACACTTCAACAGATTACAGAAGCTCAACAAATGAAGATGATAAAGACAATATAAAGAAATACAAACCTCAAACAGTTGATTTATGTTATCTGCTGTCTTGGCTGATGTCTCAATAAAGAACATTCCGTTCTTCTCTGCAAGCTCTATCCCATCCTGTTTAACAAAATTGAAAATGTGATATGAAGCTTAAGTAGCAAGGACAGTGCAAGTCACAACAAATTGTTCCATGAAGTCTAGTTAAAAAAGGTTTATGGACACTTACCTCAGTTGATACTTCTCTTTTTTCATGTAGATCAGCTTTGTTACCAACCAAAGCCATTACAATATCTGGACTTCCATGCTTTTGCAGTTCCTGTTACATTTAAGGGCAAGAAGATGGTTATATACGCCTTTCTTCAAGTAAATTTTCAGAACAAGAAACATATAGCTCAGAAGATATTGCAATGAATCCGAGAACATGACGGAAATAGGACACTTTGAAACTCTTGAAAACATACCTTGACCCAATACTGTGCTTTCTTGAACGATTCAGGGCTTGTTATATCGTATACAATAACAGCAACTCCAGCTCCACGGTAGTATAGTGGAGCAAGAGCACAATACCTACACAATCAAATAAATACAGATAAAAAAATCCAAACAAGTACGCAAATTGTTTATCTAATAAACTAAGAAACAAAAATCTACTAGAAGGATTTAACTTAACACCTCTCTTGGCCTGCTGTATCCCATATTTCAAACTTCACAGTGGTAGAGTCTTGCAAGGCTATTGTTTGAGACAAGAACGAGGCTCCAACAGTTACCTGATACAGAACTAGTAGGTAAGAATACTCTAACAGCTATTCACATTGGTGTTTGATGGTAAATGAAAAACATATTTGAAAACAAAGGTTTTAACTTTACCTTAGATGTAGCGTCAAACTGACCACGAACAAATCTAAGAACAATACAACTTTTACCAACACCAGAATCTCCTAATAGAACTAACTGCAATTCAAATTAAATCCAAAAGTTAGACCTATTAGAAATGTGAACAATCAAGACCTTAGATCACAAAAACAAGAACCTTCTAAGCTATTTGATTCCGTTAATAAATTCTAATGAATCAGTAAAGCAACAAAGCAGTCTAAACATTCTTAAAACGAAAGCTAAAGAACAAAAACACAAAATTGAACCTTCACGCGTAGATTTTTTGCATCCGCCTGAGCTGCATTTTCTGAATTGTTAAGACCACTTAACGTTCCAGAGCTCCTA